>APFE030300618.1:67046-109693 GCA_000404065.3 Pinus taeda | reverse complement strand
ATGTAATGTAAAGGAGGTTGCCCCCTCGAAGAGGCTGAATTCTAAGTCGTTGATCTATCTTTTCTATCTTTTCTTGAGCTGGTTTCATAACACACTATACGTGAGACTACCAGAATCGGAACACCTGTCATGTAAATACTACAGCCAGTTTGAACATACTATAGAAGAATGTCTGATGCTGATAGCTAAAATTCAAGAGAATAAAGCGCAACCTCAACAACCTACATAGAACTTATAGATGATGAGAGCTGAGACTTGCGAGGAGGATCAAAGCATGAATATAGTGTTGAGAAGCAGACTAACAACTAGAGATGATAACGGAAAACAACCTGAAGAGGATGAATGGGTCTGTAAGGCCATAGAGAAGGAACTTGGTTTTGATCTGGCGCGCACTAAAGAAACATTTATGGAATCCATGAAGAGCTTCGTTGAGGCCTCCACCTCAAGAAGACAAGAAAAGGTACAAGAAACCAGTGTGCCTACAGAGGTTGACCCCTCTGTACTGACTATGTTTTTGGAGACCTACATAAAACTTTTGCGCGATAGAAAAGCTATGGAAGGGCTGTATGAGTTAATAAAAAAATGTTCCAGCAAGGAGAAGGTTCATGATGGACACTAGGTGGTCAGAAAAATTGGTAAATATAAGGCATGAACAGGGTGCGAGATGAGGCTCACTGCGCAGATAGGTGATTATGAAATGGACTAGGTCATCTTGGACTTGGGGTCTGATGTGAACGTTTTTAAAAAACAAACATGGTAAAGAATGGGGAGACTTGTGCTAAAGTGGTCTCCGATTCAGCTTAGAATGGAGAACCAACAAAAAATCATCCCGATGGGATGATTATATGGAGTAACAGTTGATATAGAAGGTGTGAGCACGATGGCCAACTTTGAGGTTATAGATATCGTCGATGACAACAATCCATATCCTGCACTCCTGGGAATTTACTGGGCCATTGACATGAATGGGGTCATCAATTTGAAGAAGAGGACAATGTCGTTTGAAAGAAAATCGCTTCAGGTTGTAGTACCATTGGACCCTGCAGAAGGGGCACGATATACTGAACCAGTCCATGATTACGAAGAAAGTGTGGATGAACTCAGTCAAATCTAAAAAATAACAGCGTGAGACCAGGACTGGATCAACCCGATGATAGATGGATGGATTGCATGGCACCAGGAGAGTTCCTACACCTTGAATTCATATGAAGAGTTGGAGCATTGGTAGAATCGCTTGCATGAAGTATCCACACTACAATGCAATATGATGGTGAAGTCACTACACTGTGTTTCATCGGAGGTAAGGACATTACCCTATTATGATGGTTTCACTGATGTAGATAAGTTTTTGGATGAATTTTAGCATGAAGTCCTTGAGGATCACCGCTTCCAAGCATTAGATTTGGTATTGCGCGCTACGCCTGCACAATGGTGGGGTACACATAAAGATAGTTTTGAGGGATGGGGAGATTACATAAGGATGATGAAGTTATAGTTTCGGCATTGTTGGGAACAGGATCCCCCAAGGACAATTTTGGGGCTAAAAGCCCACGTTTTGGGTCAAATTTTGTAGTAAAATAGTAAAGTCTCTATATTTTGTGGTTGTGGAGTGCGAAGGTGTCATGAGTAATAAAGGGTTGTCCACCCTTATTTTTGTAAAGTAAAGTCAGCTGTAAAAGATCTATAAGAAAGCTAAGTAAGTAAGCTCTAAGTAAGTTCCTGGGAGTCAGATAGTCATAGCTTTGAAGTAAGAAGTCTATGTTTTGGGTTGTAGCGTAGGTAGAGGCTCTGCAACTGAGTGCACAGAGGCCTAAGGTGGAAGTCTGCGACTGAGTGCACGGACCCTTGCAGCTATGTGCGCAGGGTAGATAGAGTCTGTAATCATCTAAAGATATCAATAAAGAGAAGTATTCCACAAATTATGTATCTTTGTTTCCTATTAATGCATCTTGACATGTTATGTATTAATTTCATTTATAATGCTTATATGATGTGCGAATGTATGTAATTACGTTGGTTAAGTGAACGCAAGTAAGAACATATGTTTACGCGGTGCTAATTATGATTGTTTAATAAGATAAGTAAGACACTTAAACTAGTTTGGGAATCTACACAGTACGCTGCCCTAGCAACGCGAAATTACCTAAGCCGTAGGTTAGGGTTGCGCAACGTCAATCGTACCTTTTTGTAGAGGTACTAAAGGGCGGATTAAAGGGCTAGTCTGGTGAGCCCTAAAACTAAGTTACCTGCATGAAAGCAGAAATAGAAGGAATAAACCAACATCACAACCATCTCAAGGTGTGGAAACTTGGTTCCAACATCCCCTCATACTGCTTCGGGTGAGACTTCAGTCCGCGCTCTGCGAGCTGATGCCAAAAGGGCTAGTAGTGTAGGGATTTGTTTTCCTAACTAACGCTGAACCTAGGTCAGGCCCCACCAAGCCAAAAAATGGTTATGTTGGGCATGGAATCCCCCCACAGCATGTTTTGGGGCTCAAAGCCCAAGTTTTGGTCAAATATGTTGTAAGACTCCGTGAATTGCGGGTGCGGAGTTTGAAATGTACATTGAGTCATAGGGTTGTTCGCCCTAAGTTTTGTAATGTAATGTAATGTCATGTCAGCCTACCCATGGTCTGCGGACCATGGGATTGTATAAATAGAGTGAGGCTCTAAGTTGTAAAGATAATTGGAGATAGATGAACATGGATGAAGTCTAGAAGATAGTGAGCATAGAGAAAAGGTTTAGTGTCTTGGGTTATAGTAGTAGGAAGAGGCTCTATAGCTCAGTGCGCAGAGGCCCAGTAGAGTCCGTAACTGAGTGTACGGACCCCTGCAGCTGAGTGCGCAGGGTGGAGTTGAGTCTGTAACCTAATAAGAAGAATAATAAAGAGAAGTTTGATTCTAAATACTATGTATCTGCTTTTGTATTACTTTTTATGCATTCATATTGTTTTGTTTATTGCGTGCACTCATATGAATACTGAACACTAAACACTGTTAAGTATAATCGGGCTCATATAGATAAGTTATGTAATCAGATAATATTGGGTTAATAGTAGAGAACTTGGGTAATAACATGGATTGCGCCTCAAGCAGGGCTGTGCGAAGGCAGCATCGCAGGCTGCGAGGGACCAATAGATGCACGTAGCGACGTGCGCACAAGGTCAAACCGCGGACCACCGAAAAACCATCTGACATATCTAGGGTGCAGAAACCTGGTTCTAGCACGCTCCCATACTACTTCATATGAGACCTCAGTCCGTTCTCTGTGAACTGTTGCCAAAAAGGCCAGTAGTATCAGGATTTGTTTGGCTAAATCATCTCCGAACCTGGGTCAGGCCCCTATAAGCCAACAAATGGTTCTGTTGCCGAGACCGGGATCTGCATAAGGGATGTCTGATGTCATGTCATTGGAACCCAACAACGGAAGAAATTGAAAGGTGGGTGGACAAGAAGATTCATGAGGTCGCAGCGCAGGAAAACAGGAATCCACGAGTATCTAAGGAATAATAGTTGGAGCGCTACTTATATATGGAAATCCATGAAATTTTTTTTGCATCCTTTCCTTCTAAGCTGTATGAGTGGATCGTGAAGATAGCAGACAGTCAGGGAAGGTGTAGGCTCGACTAACCAATCGTGTGGACTCCAGAATTAGTGCGCAGACTAGAAGTATCAGAAGATAAGATCACACGATTTTTCCATAAAACCTTTTCCTTTGTTCTTAGCCATTGAATTTTTCAGGGAGTTTCTCCTTCCTATCATAGTTTCTTGTTGAATTGTGTTTATTTCCCATCTTCACAATGGTCAAATACAACAAAAAATCCATAAAATATGTCTTATGAATCACACAAAACATAAAAAAGTATTGCAACAATAGGATTTTTAGCCTAGTGAGTTAGCTTGAGTGGTTGAGTCTTGTGAACTGCAAAAAAAAGGTCATATGTCAAAGTCCCTATGTTGGCTACCGATATGGATTGCTAGGCCTCACTTGATGTCTTCACTAGGTTATGTTTCAAAAACTATAACTCACTAATTTACTTGAGGTACAATCCTCAAAATTAGGGGAAGTTCTTAAAGGGTTTCCTTGGGATGTGTATTAGATTGAAAAAACCAATAGTATTCCAATGAATGGTGTCTTATTATAGATATGCTAATATTTTTAGAGAAAATAAGGTTGGGCCTTGTGTTTTCTTGTCTTACACAAGTAGGAATGCATATGCATTATTAAAGCATGCACATCAATAATATTTGTGCATTCATATCATGAAAATTGGTAAATTGACCATTATAATAGTAGTTAGTTATGAATACCAATATGGAGAGTTCCAAATAAAACCTAAACATGGTGAAGTGGGTAGACAAGGGTTTGGATGCCTAAACATGGTGAAGGGGGGAAATAAAGGCATTGATTGGAAATGTGTCTAGATGCCTAAACATGGTTAAGTAAGGTAAATGAGGACCTTATTCCCTAATCGAACCTTCTTGAGTCCAAGCATCATGAAACCATGAACAAATGTTGGACATGTCACTTTGACATAATACCTCACTAGGGGCTCTTTTCCTTAAGAGTTGAATACATGTGCCACTAAAAAGTTTCACACATCGTGAGTGGCTCTCATTGACTTGACCATAGCCATGGTAGGAAAACAACTTCCTCAATGTTTTTTCATTAGTTGGGAGAGGGTAAAAACATTATCAACACTTGGAATTTAGGCCCTAGACATAGTTCCTAGTGTCAATCACCATGGACAAGATCTATGAAAGCACAACACAAACTTCATTAGGCAATGCTTGGAATCAAGGTTAGATATGTATGCCATTAGGAGATTTTTCACATTAAAGATGGGTTGTGGGGTCTTGAACATGGTTGATGAAGTAAAAAAAGTTCCCGAAGATATTGTTGAATCTTATCAAGTTCAAGAGACTTGAACAAGTACTTCTACCGACACAAAAGTTCTTTCTATGGGTTCTTTGTAGGCCTTTGAGTGGGAATTGAGTGTCATGGTTATGTTTTATGCACTAAAAATAGGTCTACAACATGCAACATGGTCAATGGAATAAACAAGGGCACTAAATCTTAATTGAACCTTCTTGAACTAAAGCACCATAAACAAAGTCTAGTTATAGTAACACAATTCCCCATGAGGGGGTATTATCCCTAGGAGTTGAATATAGGTGTGAATAAGATTTTTCATGTAGAGTGAATGTGTTGCATGGCCTTGACCATAGTCATGGTAGGGAAACAACATCCTCAGAACCTTGTCATTATTTTGGGGAGGGAAACAACATCCTCAATCCATAAACTTAGCTTATTTGGTTCAATCACAATGAACATGTCCTTAGATTACCACACAGGCACATGGATTATTTATGGGATTTTGACCATCATCAGACACAGAAAACTAGTGTTTTAGGATATGTTAGGTCCCTATAATACTAGTGCAACTCCTTTATTTTTATTGTTAGGGTAGCCCTCTATTTTTATTTTTATACCCATGTAGCCCCCATACTATTATTTTTGTGCCCCATAAAAGCCCAGTATTGTTATTGTTGTGTCATTACATTATTATTGTTATGTAGGTTCTAATTATATTGTGACTCCTTAGACTCCTATATATACCAGGGATGTTTTGTCATTTATATCATCCAAATATTTTTCATTTTTGTGATATAAAAGGAGGTTTCCCCCTTGAAGAGGATTATTTTAAAGTCATTGATCTATTTCTTCTACTATTTTGTGATTTGGTTACATAACATTTAGTATTAGAGCTCTACAGAACCAATCCATAATCAGGTCATCGTGGGATATTTGGCATAAATTTGTCTTGAAGAATCCAATCATGTTCTAACTTGTGGCATTGGAAAAAATACTCAGAGAGCTACCATAGGATGGAATTTCAAACATTGGGAGGATGAAATTGCAAAGATAAAATAGTTTGAATATCAAGATCCTAAAAGCAAGAAAAATGTGTGTGATTTTTTAAAAAAATTGCATAATACTTATTTAAAAAATGAGCTTGAAGTGATTCAAAGGGAATAGTGAACCATAGATATTGTTGTTCAATTCCAAAATTTCCTGAAACAAAAAATGGATACATATAGTAAGCAACCAAAAAGCTATAATATGACACATGAAGAAGAGGATGAAATGAAACATGATATATCAAAATTACAAGAGCAAGTGCAACAAATTTTGGTTTTGAAAAAAGTAACCAAAAAATGAATTGGAACCTAAAATGGATGGTTTAGAAGAAAAAATAAAAGGAAACATGGAGGTTTTTAGAGTATACATGGAGGCGATGAATGTCAACTTGGAAGGGTTGACAAAGTTGTTAAAAAAATGATTCCCAGTAGTGACAAGATAATCCTTGAAAATCATGATGATGATTAAAGGAATATGAATTATGATTTTAGAGACTCCAATGTGGGGTTTAAGAACCACAACATTCCAAATATAGATATGAGGAAGTTTTAGAGCAAAGATTCGGTAACATGGATACCACATATGGAACAATATTTTGATCTACATGATGTGCAACACACATAAAAGGTATGTGTTTCATCTCTATATATAAAATCAAATCAAGTGCATGGTATTGATGGCTTTTTTCTTGTAAACCACTTGTCACTTGGCCGAATTTTATGGGGGAAATGATGGCACATTATGAGGATGCAAGGAGAAACACATTCTTTAGCCAATTGATAAGTATCAAACAAAAGGGTTCAATGGTGGAGCACATTGAGGACTTCCAAAAATTGAATATCATGGTAACTAATATTCTAGAGGAGCATAGGATTGATGCCTTCATAGGGAATTGAAAGGATAACATCCAATATGAGGTTCACCTTTGGGAACTTAATTCATTGGAGAAGGCATTAAGGGTGGAAAGAAAAGTTGAAAGAAAAATTATGGCAACAAGGAAATCTACCACTTACAATTATAAATAAGGAAGTGTTGTTTCTCCTAGCCTTCCACAACTTGCAAGATTGACACCACAAAAATTGGAGGAACAAATAGTAAAAGGGCTTTGTTATAGTTGTGATAGAAATACACTAAAGGTCATAAGTGTGTTGAGAAGAAATTATTTTAAATATATTGTGAAGAGGAGGAAGAAAAGGAACAAGAAACATCAAAAGAAGAGGATATACACTAGGAATCAACCCTAGAGAAAGAATAAATGAATCCGACCATATCTTGTAATGCATTGATGGGATTACCACTCCTCAAATGCTCAGGATAGAAGGATATATCAAGAAGAAAAAAGTAATAGTGTTGATTGATTTGGTTAGTAGCCATAATTTTATTCATTGTAAGATAGACAAGGAATTAAATTTCTTTCTATATCCAACACCAAAGTGTCAAGTGATGATTGGAAATGGAGGAACTATAAATTGATTTGGAAAGTGCCATAATATCAAGCTAAACATGGGGGAATATGTATTCAATAGTCCCATGATTTCCATTCCAATGGGTGGTGCTGTTAGGTCCCTATAATACTAGTGATTACCCCATTACTATTGTAGTTGAATCCCTTATTAATATTGTTGTGCCCCTATTGTCCCCGTATTTTTATTACTGTGCCCCATAGAATCCCTCTATTGTTATTTTTGTGGCTTTATATTATTATTGTTAGGTCGGCTGGGTTATATTGTGACTCCTTTAGAAAGGACGTTTTATCATTTGAATCATCGAAGAATTTTTCATTTGTATAATGTAAACGAGGTTTCCCCCTCGAAGAGGCTGAATACTAAGGCATTGATCTCTCTTTTCTATCTTTTTATGAGATGGTTCCATAACATTTGGTATCATAGCTTTGGATTCTAGGGTTTCGCTACTCCAAATAGGTCATTGTGGCATTTTCGCTATAACTTGTTTTCTATGACGTTTTAGAAGCGAAAAAAAACCATTTGAGACGTAATCACAATGAACCTCGGGTCCGAATTTTAGAGCTTTTCGCGCTATATTTGCGGAGATATGATGTGAGGAAGTTGGTCTTTTTGCAAACTCCTGAATTACATTCCAAACAGGTGACCTGGGGAAAATCATCATAACTTTCTCTCTGAGCATCAGATTGAAATTTTGTAAGAAGGTACAAAAAGAGGACAGACTGTAGTTTCTTGTATATATTTTTCAGTGCCAAAGGTTGAAACAGTGACACGTGGCACTTCATACAAGTTCGATCTTCTAGAAAGGTCTATAATCAGGACATCTTGGGAGATTGTGCATAACTCTTTCTTGGAGAATCCAATTTGGATCAAACTAGTGGCATTGGAAAGAGGATGCAGAGGGCTACTACAAGTCACAATTTTAAAATTGGATGATCCGAAATGGTAGAGATACATCAGATTCAATATCAAGCTCCTACAAAGTGAAAAAAGGTGTGTAGTTTTTTTTTTTGAATTTTTGCATAAGCTTGGTTTGAAAAATTAGTTTGAAGGAATTCAAAGGGAATAGTAAAGCATTATTATTGGTAATTGATGCCCCGAGGAAAGAAAATGCAAACACCTAGTAGGCAACCTGAAATCTCTAGCATGACCCATGAAGAAGAGGAAGAAATGCAACATGCCCCATAGAATTCTAAGGCGTTGATCTATATTTTCTATCTTTTTCTTGAGTTGGTTACATAACATATAATTACAATGAGGCCCGGGCCTCAGTAGTGCTGAGCATCGCTCATAAAAAAATATGATTGCTAACATTGACTGCCCCAACAATGGGGAAACCAGTCCATGAAAGCAAAAAAACCCCACACAGGGGTTATCAGTTTTGACCAAAAACATATCAGACATTGCATAAACATAACCGGAAAACATAGACATAACCGAAATTGTCCAGTCATCAGAAAAGCATCCACTTGGCAGAAGGGTGACACCGGGTTGCCAAGTGTCGAAACTAGAGATTGTTTGGGGCCGGTTCTTCCTCGATCAGACACACGTATTGATGCCAATCCTCCTCTTATACTGACATGTCGCTACCTCGAGTTGGATGGGTGCCCACAGAGCTGCCCACAGCTGCATCCGGTTCGGACGTGTCTCTCGGTTTGCTTCTTGAAGCCTGTGTGTTGCCAATTCTATCTTCAGCAGCCTGCGGACTGCCAACCAACTCTTTTCCATGTGGGGTGGCAACATCTTCGTCGAGTTGTTGTTTGCCTGGGTTGCGATTGCATTCGTTTCTTTGTGCGGCCCTCTGCTGCTCAGCATTGTGCTCAGGCAGAGCTGTCGACGAGTCGATTTCTTTAGAGAATGTGATAGTGACAGTGGTATTGATAACACATCAATGCAGGGTGCTGTGGAATTAGAATTGCGTTGTGTGGGGAGCTGGGTGTGGAGGAAGCGGAAAATTGGCTGTATGGATAGTGGCATACCTCCTCCCTGCACCTTGGAGCTGAGCTCTTCCCCTTCCATTGTGGGTGTCAAGATACTGGCCAGAGAAGGAGCCATAAGGAGTGGGAATGTTAGTTGAAGTGGAGGGGGAGACAGAGTATGGGCTGGGTGTTGCAGGAGGGCAGATGCTCCCGCCATGAGTGCCCCCTCTCCTACTCCACATTCGGTGGCAGATGCGAGCAATGGCAGGATTCAAAGCAAGGCTATCAGTGGGGAGATTGGTGGAATGATTGCGAAGAGAGTGAGCGAAGGAGGTTTGAGCGGGAGCTAAATTGCAGAGCCTGGTGTGAGAGAAGTGAAACCCGTTTCCTAGGTCGATACAATTAAGTAGCCAGCAGTGACTTCCCGTTACTGTGCATGAGCAGGGCTCTACGGCTTGAGGAGGGCAAACACAGTGGAGCAGGGGAGGAGGAATATCATTATGGTCTGTGGTGGCCATTACTATGAGTATTGTGGTGATGTCTCAGCTAGAGCACTCAATTAATGGCGCCTGCAAGGTGCCCTGAATGCCCTTCAGGTTGGCATGGGGGAAGACACAAGCGACTATGTGGTCAGTCCTCCCACCGCTCGACCGTCTAATCGCCTTAAATGACTTGATTATCACCCGCATCTGGGTGGCTTCTCGAATACTAAATGCATTTGTGATTTGACATTTGTCAATTAAATAGTTGTTATCCAATACTAAATTAATTTTCTTTGTAATGCATATGAGGAAGGAGCGTTATGCAGGAGAACGGGTGTGTGGAGCAAGTAACTGAATCTTCCCCCCTCCACACAGTTCTAGAAATGACGCGTCATAGTTACTGTAATTTGGAATATGTAGAAAATCAGGTAACATATAGAAGCTCAAAGTAAATTCTCGAAAACATATGTTCAATTAATGTTTTTACACAATGTCACAAAATTCAAACCTACACAACATCTCATCCAAAACATCATCTTAGAATTGGTAATCAAGCTCAAAATTCGAACACAGAGAAATTAGAATTGGAACAAGGACCAAATACAAAGTCATGGTCCAAAGAATAATTATTGTTGCATAAATCACTTATCAAAATCATGATACTTAAATTGGGATTGGACTCTCGTGAACCGTAATGTCAAAAAAGGAACGTGTAATGAAAAACAAGAAATTGCATCCAAGAATTATATTAGTTCATGATTAGGTATCCATCAATATTGAACAATTAAACACTATAAATAGAAATTGAATGTTCCAATATTTAAAAACACTTACAATATGTGAAAGCATAGACCATGATTGTTTGACTGCTAGCCTCCGAAATAAGGGTGAGTGATCAACTGTGTGCACTATTATGTTGACATGGGCATGCTTTATTTGATATCGGAATACAGAAGAGCGTTGAATAAATTGCTTTGCAGGTGGTTTGATATCTGGTTCTAAAAACTATGTTCAATGGTTCTGAGTGCGGTAATGGAACCTTCTTCCACACCTTTGCATTAATTATTTAAAAAAACATTGTTGTTTGATTCAATTTGATAGTTAGTTGAACCTATATTGTATTATATTTCTGGTTTTTAATTAATTTTTAACTTTACCATCGCTTTCACTTTCGTGCTCTTCAAAATTAAAGAGGTAGCTGTATAGTAGAAGTGAATGGGAGGGGAAAAGTTCTTGTTGTTTTTTTTGCACACACATTCTGCTGCACAACACTTCTTTCTCGTATGCATTACAAAGACAAATCAAACATTAAAAAAATAATATATGGATACCATAACAGGAAAATGGAAACCTCAAACACTCGATAATGTTAGAAGCATTTGTAAATGAAACTAACTATTAGTTATTTTGAACAATATTATTAAAGAGTGATGCGTGTAGTAATTTATAAAAATACACATTTTGAAAAGTGAAAAGGAAAAAAGATTGTCTCGACATAGTCCCTTCTCTTTAGAAAACTTCCCCGCACATAATTTATCTGCACACCCTTTCTCTCAAAATTCTCGAGCACCCTTTCTCCACATAGTTTCATATTAAATTACTATATAAAATATTCCTCCACATATTTTTTCAGTGACCCTTCCCCCCTCACTTACATAAGGGACCTGAAACCCCGTCAGTTTTGGCATCATTTGGCATAACAGTAGTAGTGTCAAAGTACTCACCGATAGAATGGCCACTCACAAAACTAATATTTTTTGTCCATGCCTTGACTCTTTATATTAAATTAGCCCTGTGCAGAGTACAAAAGAATAAAGCTTGACTCGATATAGTCCATGTTTTTTAACAAACTTCCCCACACACAACTTATTTGCCCACACTTTCTCTCACACTTCCCGTACACCTTTCTCTTTCCTCCGCATATCTATTCAACCCCCCTCGCTTACATAAGGGACTTGGAACCCCGTCAATTTTGACATCATTGGGCATAATAGTATCAATGTCAAGAATAACAGTGTTAGAGCACTCACTGACAAAATGGTCACTCACACAATTAGAATTTTTTTTAAATTTTAAAATGATTTGTCAGGCATTGACAAAAAAAAAAAAATCACCCTCCACTGAGGGAATCATGTCACATCAATGCTTTCTCAACCAATGGAAAATTGGAAATAAGATTTCTAGAAATTAGAAAATTATTTTTACGGGAAAATAGAAATATTCAGCATTTTCCAGAAACTTTGGTTAAAATTGCAAAAACTCGGAAAAATAATCGAGAGTCAACAAACTTTGACTGTGAAGTGAGTGCTATAGTCCTTGGAGAGATAGGGACTAATAAATAATAACATGAGAGCCAATATTGTTATTACAATTTTCCTTTACATCCATAGTCTTATTTTTCATATTACTGCATTACTTCATTTTTTTTTTATACTTTTAGGAATATTTTTGTACTAACCTTTATATGGGATATATAAACTAGGTGAAATATTTGATTTAAAATAATTTTTATAATTTTTTATATGAAATTGTGTAATTTTATATTAAAAAATCTATAAATTTAGAATGTATTATCCAACTAGTATTAACTTTAACCTAATATATAATTCACTAATGTTAGTATAGACCATGAATATCGTGTACAATTTCATTTTCCATTCTTTAGCTTAATCACAACCAACCATAAAATAATAAGAAGAATAGATAAACATTAAAAAAAAGGGAGACATAATTATAATGAAAACCCAATTATTTAGGGAAAACAAGTTATAGGAATAATCTTCTATGTTTTCATTTCCAAAAATACATTACAATAGGACATGTCTTTGTCTTTTGTGCCATATATGCCATAATGGAATCTTGTGTCAATGATTTGTCTCAACTTAGTCTTACTTAAAATTAGGATAATCCAACGAGACATCCACCCAATAGAAAAAAACAAGTACAGTGCAAAATTATACCACTCAAACTTATTCCACACTTAACACTATCACCTAACATGGGGACAAGAGACACAAAAAAATGAATGCTTGACATGAGACACAATGACCCCATAAATAGGAGACAAAGGACATTTTATTATATATCATCATCATCACCACCAATTGTGTTTATCTCGTTAGGAGGAATGATTGTTATCCTCCCCACAAGTGGCATGTTGATCTTATATTGAGTATGTTGTAATGAATTCAAGCCTTGTTGTTGAACAACCTTGAACCTTGAAGAATATCCTACCATTGCCTACCCGATAGAAGGTGGGGTGCTTGGTTACATGGAAAATATATATCTCTAAAAAAATATAGAGATAAAGATTCAAATTACATGTGTAAAAATGAAATATAGACATAAATATACAATTTTTCTTAGAATTTAAAAACTAGAAAATTTGCATGATACAAATTCAATCATACAATTAGCTACTACATAGTACTTACCAGTACTACATCAATCATGACAAACACACAAGAAATTAGAACCATAAACCATTGTTTCCTGATTAACTCATCAAAATCAAAATGTACTACATAGATTTTGAGTCAAGAATACTATAGGCGGAAGTGCCAATGGTAAATAGGGTAGGTACTAGAACTGTAGATGGAAGAATCTCATAGCTTGTCATTGTGAGTATTCCTCCATGTCAGAATCATCAAAATTAGTTTCACTATCATTTCTCTCTCCTCCTTTCCATCCAATCTAATCTAGACATTTGACAGTGTGGAGGATGACCGTTCAAGAGGGTCACCATCATCAAAATGACAATATCTAGCATTGGTTCATTAAGATACAAGTTAGATAATTCCAACTCAATGCTATTTTCCAAACCCATATCATTAAGAAACACATCCCACATCACTTTTTCGAATAACACATGTCCTAAAATCATGGCACGATTAGGTCACTTATCCTAACATATCCACATTCGACATGACATATATAAACATGTAGGGCCATAAGGGTGTGTCGTATTACTTAGATAATTTTATGAATAATATTGAAACTCTACTAAAAACCCTAGATCACCTATTAAAATGAACTTTACATTAATTGTTTGTATTATTCTTCATTTCGCTCTGTAAGACATCTAAGTAATCAAGAATAAATATGATCCAGATTGGCATTAGAGGAATTTTGAGGTCTAAATTGGGCCTCCTAAGGAAATTATAAAATAACAATGGAAACAATAAAATAATATTAGATTACATCATCAAATTTTAAAGGGAAAAAATTAAAAACTACTTTTTCAACTCGTACTTTCAACTTATCTCCCTATGGGTTTACTCAAATTTCGAGCCGAAATACTCACTGGATGCAAAATTTGATTCCTTATCTAAGGAGTACCCATGTTGCATACTTTCGATGGACCAAACTGCACGAAAAATGAGAAATACATGAAAAACATGATTGCAATCACGTTTTTTCATGTATTTCTCATTTTTCGTGTAGTAGGGTTGATCGAAGGTATGCAACATGTGTAATATTTGGATGAGGAATTAAATTTTTCATCCAATGAGTACTCCCACTTGAAATTTGAGTAAAACAATAAGGAGATAGGTTGAAAAAATAGTTTTATTAGTTTATTATTTTTTAATATTTTTACTTTTTTACTCCAAAAATGGTGAATCATCCCCCATGGTTGACATCATCATCTTGAATCCTATTGGTTCTTATAAAGTTTATTTTGGTTATACATTTTTCTTAGGAGGCCCATTTTAGACCTCAAAATAATTCTAATGATCATTAAAATATTTTTCATCCCTCTCGATGCATTCAAAGTGTAAAAAGTGAAGGAATCAACTCATGGTACCATTTTTACCAGCAGGACCTAGTTTGGCGAAATAGGGTCTAAAACATTCTGGGATCAATTTAAGGCATCAAATGACATTTTTTGGAGGTAAAACTTTTCTGCATTAGTACAAAACCTTATCATGTTGTTCTAAACATAGATATCTTTCCAATTGCGCAAGAAGCACGTCAATCAGAGTTCGTATGCAAAAGTTACACAACTCAGAAGTTGACCTTCTTGTTTTCACACCTATAATTCAGAAAAATGCCACGTTAACCCCCATTATTCATGGAAAAGGGTATAGCCATGTGTATTTGATGTAAAAGGCTTTATAAGAGTCTATATTGTAACTCTAGTTAATATTTGATGACTTAACCACTAGTAGGCTATCAAGATGTGTTATAACCGGGCCACTAGGAGGAAGTGGCATTCCATTCTTTCAAGAGAATTTTATTCCATAGATGAGAAAATATAGCTAGGAGAGATAGGAGATAGATCATGCAAAGAGGATATGTGCATTGTAGCATCCCACGTGCCACATGCGTTACTTCTTTGTACATGCAGCCTGATTTTCAAGACAGAGAAAGAGAGCGAAGCGACCTCACCTTCCAGCTGGGTTTTATCCCAAAAGCGTTTCCCAGAGCATATATTGTGTCTTATGTGTGTGTGTGTGAGCTTATTTTTTCGTTCTCTACTTTTCTACATAATTTTCATTCACATGCATGCACTAATTACAGTTAAATTTATAGATCTAGAAGTTCGATAAAACTGTAATAATGTAAAAATTCAAAATTTTAATATGTTTTTATAAGATCTGTTGTGACAAATTGTCTAGTGGAATATCCATGAAAATTTATGGATCATTTGGTATTAGAGCAAGGTTTCTTTGGGTATTGTCTGGAGATTACAAGGATCTAGATCGGCCAGGGTGAAAATCATAAAACCCTTATCATGATTGACGAATCTGTAAACGAACCTTGTGATCCTACAGAGGTGAGGTTTACGTGGTTGGAACAGAAAGTCACAGATATAACCACAATGTAAGCCTCCTCATGGTAGCCTTGAATAGTAAGATGGGCATATTTGGAGAAGATGGGGGTTCAAATACAAAGGAAAAATATGAATGGGGATTAGAAGATCGGGGAGAAATGAAAAACTAGTCAAAGAAAGAATCCAGAAAAGATTAACCTAGTTCGAGTGTCATGAATAAGTACCTGTTTAAAATAGAATAAAAATTTGATATCAAGCTATACCACAACGATATTGATGCTCTGAAGCTAAACCATTGGTTGCAACAACTGGAAGTTTATTTTATCATCCATTAGATTGAGGAAGGACATAAAATATCATTTGCACGACAGAAATTGGAGGGCCATGCATTGACTTGGTGGGAGAGCCACACAGAAACCTTGAGGTTGGAGGGAAAACGTCTAGTCCCTGAGTGGGGTGATTTAAAAGCCCTCATTAAGTCACAATTTTATCCCATTGGGTACATGGAGGACCAAAGGATTCAGTGGCATTAATTTAGGCAAAATCTAGGCCAAAGCGTGTAGGAGTACACCACAAAATTCAGAAAGATGGCTATAATGTTGGGTATTTCTCCAAAGAGCCCAGATGTACTCCTCAAGTGTTTGGGGGGTCTGCACCGCCATCTGCATGAGAAAGTGATGTTGTTCAAGCCCAAATTAGTGGACGATGCTTGTGTATAGGCACAAAACCTAGAGAACATAGGCTTGAAAAGAGCGCAATCAAGTGGATCAAAGTAGGAGTAATAGGAAGTTTCTGAGGAGGGGAAGAAGAAGCTAAAAGGGGGGAATATAATAAGATAGTAGCCAAAACACACCAGTTCAAAGATGCTAACAACCACTACAACATTGATGGCCGTACAGAGGAGAAGTGTTGGAAGTTGCATCCAGAGCTAAACTCAAAGAACAAGAAGAAGGATAATAAGGAGAAGAATCTCATGGCCATAGATTGGAGTAACCAAGTTGAAAAAAGCTCAGACGTGGATGAAAAGATCCTCTGTACATCAATGCATAAGGAGGTGAATCTGAGTAAACTTCAACAACAAGAAGAGAAAGAAATGATCAAGCTCTTCCATATAAAGATAGAGGTCAAGAAGACAAATATTGATGCTCTGTTTGACTCAAGATCATAGGTGAATCTCATTGCAGTAGAGCTGGTCAAGAAGTAGGGGCTGGAAGATAGTGATCATCCAAACCCATATCCACTAGGATGGGTAAATAATAATGCTGAGATGAAGGTAACAAAATAATGTAAAATCAGATTTGCTATTAGTGTTGATTTTATTGATGAAGTATGTCTAGATGTGGTTCCCCTCGATGTATGTGGAGTCATGTTTGGGAGTCCATACATGTAAATGCATGATGAAATATTCACGAGGAGAGACAACCAATACTAGCTTGTCAAGGATCGTTTATCATCAATACGTACAATGGCAAGTCAAAAGTTTCACTAGTAAATAACAACCAAGCCAAGGAATTGATCAGTTCCAGCAAGAATTATGTTTTATTAGTTTTAAGAGAAATTCAGTCTGAGGAGGAGTCAATAAGAGGCAAGGTATCCCTGGAGGGGTTTACTAAGAAACAAAAAAAACAATTGGAGGAGTTGTTACCGACATACAAGGATGTGTTCCAAGAGCCTAAAGGGTTACCACCTAAGAGAAAAGTGGAGCATGAGATCCAACTATTTCCAGACTCCCCATTGATGAATATTGGGCTATACAAGCAATCTATTATAGAAGCAAGTGAGGTGAAGAAACAATTGCAGCAACTGCTGGATCAAGGTGTCATTCGACCGAGCACATCATAATGTGGGTCAGGCATAATTATTGTGCCAAAGAAGGATGGGACTTGGTAGATATGTATAGATTATAGGGCGTTGAAGAAAATCACACTCAATAATAGATACCCCTACCCCTGATAGATAATTTATTGGATCAGTTCCAACAAGGAAAATACTTCACCAAGCCAGACTTGAAGTCTAGATATCACTAGGTTTGAGTCAAAGAAGAAGATATCTAGAACGATGCCTTCAAAACCAGACAAGGTTTGTATGAGTGGTTAGCCATGCCATTTGGCCTATGTAATGCACCAGCTACATTTATGATATTAATGAATGATGTAATGCGCCCTTTTATAGATTCATTTTTTATTGTCTATTTGGATGATATACCAATATATAGTAATATCTGGGAGGAGCATATTTCACATTTGATGCAGGTGTTGGAAACACTGAAGAAGCACAAACTACTACCAAATCTCAAGAAGTGTGATTTTGCGCAGTATTCCTTGGTGTATCTAGGGTATGTGATCGATGGAGGAGAGATGAAAATAGATCCTTCTAGGTTGGAGGCTATCATGAAATGGTTGGTGCCTACTAATTTTTTAGAGGTCAGAAGTTTCATTGGGGAAGCACAGTACCTGAAGAAATTTACAGCCTTGTTTTCAATAGTAGTAGCATTGTTCCATGCCATAACAACAAGTGGCAAGAGTTTCCAGTGGGGAAACAGTCAGCAGAGGGATTTCGAAGAGTTAAAGAAGAAGATTAGTCAAGCACCAGTTCTGGCATTACCAAATTTGTAGTGACCCTTTGAAGTGGAGACATATGCGAGTGGGTATGTTATGGGAGCTATCTTGATGCAGGGAGGAAGGCTTGTATACTACCATTCTGAAGTATTTCACAGGGAAGTTCTTAAATGCCCTACCTACAAAAAGGAGCTCTATACCATTATGCAAGATGTGAAGAAGTGGAAGCACTCTTTGATGGGAAAGTAGACAATAATCCACACAGATCACCAGTTGTTACAATACTTGCAGGCCCAAAGTAAGCTATAGTAGACCAGGCATTATAGGTGGATGAGTTTTTTACATCAGCTCCATTTGGTGATAAAGTATAAGAAGGGCAACACAAACAAGTTAACCGACATGCTTTCAAGTCCACCCACATCAAAGATCACAACTTTTGGGACTCTTATGCACATGGAGCCATTCACCCATGATGTATATAGAGAAGCATATTCAAAATATGAGGACTTCAAGGAGGTGTATCAGTAGTTGCAGATTCTGATTCATGTGCACGATGGCATAAACATCGTTGACTACCATCTCCAGGATGGGTTACTCTATAGGATAGATAAGCTATGTGTTCCTAAAGGTGAGTGATTGTAGTTGATAAGAGAGGTTCACACCTCCAAGGTTGTAGGGCACTTTGGTGTAGGGAAGACCATGGCTAACTTGTAGAGGTATGTGTATTGGCACAAGATGCAAGATCATGTAGCTAGGTTCATAACAGGATGCATGATTTCTTGTACCAACAAGCCTAGTAACAGGAAACATGGTCTTTATCATCACTTACCTATACCTACTCGTGTTTGGGAAAGAATTTCCATGGAATTTGTGGGAGGTTTACCGACAACCAGGAAGGGACATGACTACTTGTTCATGGTAGTTGATAGGTTCAACAATATGTGTGTCCTAATGCCCTGTAAAAAGACCATTAGTAGACAAGAAGCAACAAATTTTTTCTTTGGATAGGTCTGGGTGCACTTTGGGATACCAAGGAGCATCGTTTTAGATGGGGATACAATATTTCTCAATGCATTCTGGACTACATTATGGGAGACGATGGACACAAAGTTGAAGAGATCTACAACATTCCATCCAAAAATAGATGGGTAGACAAAAGTAGTCAAAATGACTTGTTGATGGTGCTGGACCTGCCAACATGTCAGGGGATCTCCCCAGTAAGAAGTCTCAACTAGACCTTAGATCGTTTGGTGTAGGAGTCCCAACAGTGGGTCATATGGTATCTTCTTGACCATGATTGCATGTAGATGTAAGTAAGATGTCCTTGTTGGTAGCAAGGGTGTGACATGCGTAGCAAGCCAAGGAAGGTGCATGAATGGATCTAACACACGGAAAGTGGAATGAGTGCGCCCCCTAGAAACCTATGTAAACACATGCCTTAGAAGGGAACACACGAGAAAAGATGCATCACAAACTGAAAGGAAGGTGAAGCAACAATCCAAAGTGATGGTTAAACCAACAACACTTCTCACTAAGATTCATACATACATATACATAAAGAGTCTATACATACATGCGTAACCAAACGTATACATATATCATTAGAATAACCAAGTTAATTGAAATACAACAACAACATATGCATGAAACATGTTGGATTTATTATATTAAGAAGTGAAATTTCCAATCATACAATACAACCATGACCAACCAGTAGTCCTGATAATAGAAATTTACAGTTACTACCGCCTACTCCTCCAACGAGATGTACTAGATCTGCACTGTGGAGAAGCTAAGGCTTGTTACAATACTCTCCAAGCTTTCTCTAAGATACTCCTATTGGAAGCTTGACTGACTGAAAGCCTCTACAATGAGTTATGAGGTACTATAAAGAGCAAAGGGTGGAGTGAACCTTGAAATTCCCCTTTGTGACTGTTCACCTACCCTCATGACTCTTCAACTACTATATGACTATTACATTTGACTATCGACACTTGGACTTTCACTTTACAAGATGTTACATACAATCTACACATGTGCCCATGTGAGACAAAATGGCTTGAGCAAGCCATGCAATACATCACTAAGACTTGGACAACTATGGGAAGTCCAACTCTTCGACATCCTCACGATGGTCGATAGTGGTGAAATGATGCCAAGCTTGGTAGTCTGAGATGGTGTCCTTGTACTCTGTGGTGACATCTTTTTGGAAATGAACTATGGCCTATGTGGCATCCAGGTACACTGATTTGGCTCCTCTGTCCAACTTGTCTGATAACACGTGCATCATTATCTTGAGTGTGGCTAGACCAATGACATACTAATGCATAGTGTTTGCACTAATTGTCAAGTTTGCATTGGTGGCTATGTGCATCAAATTGTCAAAGTACATGTCCAACTCCAGTCAGACTTGATTCTTTGTATTTGCCTAGGTGAGTGTCCCAATAGATGGGATCACTTGCATTTGCACAACAATATCCATGCTTCTGAACACTCGTGTATGGGAATTCTGTGAACTAGTGATGAGCTACAGAAGTTCCTCATAGTTCCAGATCTGATTCCGAATTCATGCCTTCAAATCAACTGCTATGGGCTTCATCATCTTGGGCAAGTGTAACGGGGCTCCCTTGTATCTCATTGTCCATGTTTGCATGCAATCAACTACAGTATGCAGGTTTGAAAAGATACATACTCTCTTGGCACAACACATTTTCTGGGAGGAATGAAGAGCCTTCCCTCTCAGGAATGCGCAATGTTGTCTAGGCAAGACAAGGCCCAAGACAAGGTTGCCCAGACCCACCGACGGGCGACCAAAAAAATATGAAGATCTAAATGTATGGCGAAATGGAGTGTAGGCAAGAGTGAATGATCATGCTGAAAACAGTGAAAGCAAGATTCAAAAAACGGGAAAACATGCATGTGCGTGAAACTGGTCGCCGAATCAGCGACTGTTAGTGAAAAATAGTGTCATGCATGTGACAACAGTGAGATGCAAATGAAAACTGAAATGGTGCTTTTACAGGCTAACATGCATGCAAACAATAGCAAGTGTTCATAGAAATCAAGCAGACATCACTCGCACAAGCCAAAACACAAAAAAGCGACAGAAATGCTGCACAAGACATGTAAAGCGAACTCACCCGGAAATAGTTGAGTTGAATGTGCCGATGACTCCTAGATGTGCCGTGGGATGTCAAATATCCAAGATTGATGTTAAGAATTAGCTCTGAAGCATCGAATGAATAAGTTTGAGGCTTATGATGCACATGCCACAAATCTAGGAAATAATGACACTTGGAGGGAAGGTTCTAAAACGATCTTTGCATGTAACCTCCAGCTGCTAAAAATAGATCCCTAAAATATAGGGATGCTTTTTGAATTTTCTTTTTTCTATTTCAAGAAAAGCAGCCTATGCATGCAAATCAAGTTTGCTAGGTCTCAGAGGGAACCGATCAACCTGAAGGCACATGCAACAACCTGCAAGACTGGGAGAGGGATTTGCAGAATTTCTGAGTTGAGATGGGATGCATATCCTAGAGGGATTACGCAATTTCTGGGGTCAACAAGTGACTGCTGCCCAAAATTGCACAATTTCTAGGCTGAGCTACAGTGTCGGGCCAAATTGCGCAATTTTCTCTGGGAAGCTTATCTGAGAGTTCTGCGCAATTTTGGAACCCAACAGGCTGCCCAACAGATTTGCACAATTTCTGGAGTGAAAGTTGGTTCCCCTCTAGAATTGTACAATTTTATGAGGGAGTTTCTGAGACAGAAACTAGCTTAAGTCTGGAATGGCAGCCTGTGAAGGGAGTGAAGCAAACTAACATGCACAGGTTTCCAAGCCACTGAAAATTAGCTGAAGCCTATGTACTTGACAGTGCAAGACATGTTGCTAAGGATGGTTGGTAGGGAGGCTCCAAAACGAAGCTAACGAAAAATTTTGGAGGGTGGTTGTAGCCGCTACAACACTTGGCGACACATTGGTAGAATTTCGACTCTCTGAATGGACCTTGTTCATGAAAAGCAAGTCTAACACCTTTGGGAGTATTGTTCGGTTCTCTGTTCGTCTTGGTTTCCATGCTTGCTTGATTGTAAGATGTACCATCTGCCAAATTCTTGGTCGGTCGACACACATTCCAAGACAAGCCCACACAATTTTTTCAATTAGGGATGAAGGGTATATTCGTACACAAGCCATATGGTCGTCAGAGTTTTAGTTTCATCTCTAGTGTTGCTCCAATGCTAGCAGGCCTAGGCAGTACCTTGACAGAGTCACACAGGAACACAAGCTTCGCTCTACTGCCAACAAGCCTAGTCTGTTATGCTCTTGACCTACGAGAAGATGCCAAAATACCAAATATATGAAGAAATACAACCCAAAACATAGAAAAATATGAGAAAAACAACAAGTATTTAATTATTTAGAAATGAAAGCAATGTTCACCTTCCTCTTCGAGGGGGCAACCTCTAGCAAAGCAGAGCTCAATTACAAAATAAGACACAATGCTCCTCCATGTGGAATTTCTATCCTTTATATAGGATTCATACATGCAATACCATGGGTCAGTACCATGGTTCTCTCAATACCATCTATCTAATACCATAGCCCGTTTGCAACTAACTGTGGTCCCGTTATTAAATGCGGGTCAACCACTTACAATTATTAATACGGGCTTTATTGACTCTTTAACTAACTATAACTATGACTCGACCCTATTACATAAATAAAGGGGTTAGGTTTCGACCCTAACATGCCCTCCCCCATAAAAAGCAGCCTTGTCCTCAAGGCTGAAGTTGCAGAAAATGTTGAAGAATAGTGGATAGTTCCCAGGTCAAATCTTCTAGAGAGGTGTCTTTCCACTTGATGAGGACTTCCTTGATCATGCAGATACGCAGATGTCGTTCTCATGTGTCGAGGACCTGTTCAGGTTGGAGCCAGAGTGAACCTTCTTTATTCGATTTAGGTAGAGTGGTTTGAATGCTGCAATTGCTCCTCACCACTTTCTTGAGGCATGATACATGGAAGACGGGATGGATTTTTGAATTTGGTGGCAAGGCTAGCTTGTAGGCTACTTCTCCAATGCGTTGAAGTATTTGATAAGGTCCATAGAATTTTGGAGCTAATTTCTGACAACCCTTGTCTTTGAGTGATGTTTTCTTGTATGGTTGCAGCCTCTGGAATAATTGATCCCCTTTTTGAAATGTGCACTCTGAACGATGTTGGTCTTCCTATTGCTTCATGCGATTCTGAGCTTGATGGGGATTATCTTTGAGACGGGCTAGCATGGTTGCATGGTTCTATAGGATTTGATCCACTGCTTGCACCTTAGAGGATCCAGGGAGATAAGAAGTAGGTGAAGGTGGGATTTGACCATACATTGCTTCATATGGATTCATATTGGTGGTTGCATGATAGTTAGTATTATACGACCATTCAGCTAGAGGTAACCACTGTACCCATTGATGTTGCTTTTCTGAAGTGAAGCACCTTAGGTAGGTCTTTAAACATTTGCTCACTGCTTCAGTTTGACCATTAGTTTGGGGATGATAGGAAGTACTTATTTGGAGTTGGGTGCCTTGTAGCTTGAAAAGTTCTTTCCAAAAGTTACTGGTGAAGGTCAAGTCATGATCAGACAAAATGGAGGTGGGCATGCCATGCAGTTTAAATATCTGGTCATTGAAAGCTTGAGCCACAAAAGTGGGGGTAAATGGGTGGGGTGGGGTGAAAAAATGAGAATATTTAGAAAGTCTATCCACAACCACCATGATGACTGACTTGTTGCCTAACTTTGAAAGACCAGTAATGAAATCCATAGAAACATCCATCCAGATTGAGGCAGGGATTGGCAATGGTTGTAAGGTGCCTGGGGACTTAACTGTTTCTAGTTTGTGGAATTGACACACATCACATTTAGCTACAAAAGTAAGAATGTCAGTTTTCATGTCTGTCCAAAAGAAAGAACGATGAGTGCGAGCATAAGTCTTCTGAAAGCTTGCATGGCCTACAGTGGGAGATGAGTGCAACTTTGACAAAATATGCATTTTGAGGGTGGATATCACCAATACCACTACTATATCCTTGTAGCAAAGAATCTCATCCTTCCAAGGGTTACCCACTGTGGAATTAGGATCTTCTCTCAAGTTGTTAATGATTTGGGAGAGAGAGGGATGTGAAAACCATTCCTTGTGGGCTTCTTCAATCCAATCTAGTATGGGGAGAGAAATTGATAGCAGGGTTCTTTCATCCTCAAATTGGCATGATAAAGCATTCGTTACTACATTTTCGCACCCTTTCTTGTAAATTATC
Source organism: Pinus taeda (assembly GCA_000404065.3). Lineage (NCBI taxonomy): Eukaryota > Viridiplantae > Streptophyta > Pinopsida > Pinales > Pinaceae > Pinus > Pinus taeda. Next base: position 85,272 of record APFE030300618.1, on the reverse strand, counting down.
TCATAATCATATCCCAAAATTTTGGTCATCCGTTTATTTTGCTGGGGCGAGGATAGACGTTTCTCCAAAAAATATTTGAGGCTTTGATGGTCTGTTCGGATTTGGAAACATCGCCCCAATAAGTATGGCCGCTAGGTATCTACTGCATGTAAGATGGCCATCATTTCCTTCTCATATGTAGATTGTCCTAGATGTTTCCCACTTAGTTGTTGGTTGGTGAAAGCCAAGGGTTGACCTTCCTACATTAAGACAACACCAATACCAGTATCTAAAGCATCACATTTAATCACAAAAGATTTGGTGAAGTCGGGTAGTGCCAATATAGGATTGGAACACATGGCTTGTTTGAGAGCCATAAACACCTGTTGTGCTTCATCAGTCTAGAGGAATGAATTTTTCTTAAGAAGGTTAGTGAGGATTCTAGCAATGCAACCATAATTGTAGACAAATTTGCGATAGTAGCCTGTGAGACCCAAGAATCCCCTCAAACTCATCAAGGTCTTTGGTTTGGGCCAATCCTACATTGCCTGTATCTTTTTGGGATCCACCTGAACACCTTCATGACCCACAATGTGGCCCAGATACTCGACTTCTTCCATGCCAAAAGAGCACTTAGACAATTTGACAAATAATTTATGCTTCCAGAGAAGTTGTAAGAGCAGGTCTACATGCTGAAGATGTTTTTCTCAGGTGAGGCTGTAGATGAGAATGTCATCAAAGAAAACGAGGACAAATTTTCTGAGATATGGTTTGAGCAGGTGATTCAGGAGGCTTTGAAAAGTGGATGGGGCATTACAGAGACCAAATGGCATGACCAAGAATTCATAATGGCCTTCATGAGTTCGGAAAGTAGTCTTGGGAATGTATACTTCTTTCATGCTTATTTGGTGATATCTCGAGTGAATATCTAGCTTAGTAAAGAATTGAGCACCATGTAGTTCATCCAACAAATCATCAGCAACCGGGATAGGGAATTTGACTTTGACTATGAGTTTGTTGAGGGCCTTGAAGTCTATACACGTGCACCATTCCCCATCTTTCTTGAGCACCATGACCACTGGTGATGAATAAGGACTGATGCTAGGACGAATGACACCAGCTTCCAGGAGTTTATTGATGATTTTTTCAATTTCATTCTATTGGGCAAAAGGATATCTATATGGGCACACATTCGGCAGTTGTGCCCCTGGGACCAAAGTGATGCTATGATTATGTTCCCCTCTAGAGGGTGGAAGCTCTTTATGTTTGTCAAAGATCTGCTGGTGGCGGTTTAAGACCTGTTGCATCTAAGGATGAATCTGAAGAGCAGTGGGCTCAATGGCCTGGATGGCATTAAATTGGGTGATAACTCCATGATGGCCCTTTTTCAAAAAGTTTTCCATTCGATGCGAGCTGATGATAGAAGAAGCACCTGCTTGGAGTCCACGGAGGGTATGCATGTGGTCATTCTACTTAAAACTCATATATAACTCCTCGAAATCCATTGTGATTGGGCCTAGTGTGAGAATCCATTCAACACCCAAGAAAATGTCACAACCACCCATGTTGATTGCAAACATGTGGGTCTTTAGGTGGTAATATCCCATCTGAAGTTTGATATTTTCATAGGCATTCACATTTCATTTACCCCCATCAGCAATTTGGACCTAGAAATTAGAGACTTCCCTGACAAAACAATAAACAGCTTCGGTGACTCTCTGATGGATAAAGTTATGAGTGCTGCCACTATCAATCAATACTACTACAAGCCGATGTTTAATAAAACCTCTGATTTTGAGAGTTTGGGGCGCAGAAATGCCTGCCAAACCATGTAGCGAGATAACTGGTTCTTCTAGCATAGTTGGGAGCTCATTGTCCTACTGAGTGTCCTCATCTTCCTCCTCTAGTCCCTCAAGGGATGGGGCTTCCTGAGATGAGATGTGATCAGTAACATCAATTTGAAAGAATTTGGGTTCCTTGCATTTATGCCTCGGGGAGTATTTTTCATCACAGTAGTAGCACAATCCTTGTTTTCTTCTTTCGGCCATTTCTGCTGGTGACGCCTTTTGAACTTTAAGTGTTTGGTTAGTGCCTTGAGCCTGGGTGGGGTGTCCCTTGGCTATGAAATTTGGACGAGGTGACTAGTCAGCTAAAGCGTGTTCCACTTCGATAGCCTTTTTGCAAGCGTCCATCCATGTAGGTGGGTGGTGCATCCGAACATGGGCTTGGATGGCTTCTTTGAGACCACTTATAAAACATTCCAAGTATAAGTCAACTCCCAGACCTTCTGTGTGGATGTCTACTGTCTCAAAGGCTACAATGTAGTCTTTTACTGTGCCTATCTGTCGAAGCTTGGTAAGATGACCCAAAAAATTAGATTCGTGGTCAAAGAGGCACAAATGGATTTTGATAACACCTTCCAGGTAATTTTCCCAGGATAACATTTCCGATGCCACTTCCACCATTATCATCTCTCTTGGTCCAAGTAAAGGGCCCCCACATGTAGTTTAGTTTCATCATCTAGGATATCATTCAGAGTGAAATATTGGTCCATTTGTGCTTCCCATATTGTCGGATTAGAGGAATCAAATCTATACATGTCCAGCTTGGGTGATCGAGGGTGGGAATGTTCGTGATTTCCATGGAAGTGAATATGATGGCTAGATTCTCCTTCAAGATATTCATTAAAACCATGTGCCTTTGAATGGAACCCTAATGAGATCCTTTTGAATGTGTCCATGAATTTATGCATTTAATCCACTAAGATCTGGAAAGAAGCCAACTGTTTTTCAAGGCTCTCGATCTTCTCATTGGCCATGGCTTGAGCTCTGGTTTCTACCATACACAGATCCTGGTCACTTGTCATCACTTTGAAAAATTTGGGACCCCCTGAAAATTGAAGCTGACAAGTGAATGGTACCACTGCGATCAGCTCGTTGTTCAGATTCTTATGGGCTAAGTCTCTTATAAGCATCCCGGAAAGGCCTCAGACTTATTTTTTTGTTCTTTTTTTTTTTTATACTAAGAATGGAGTTTTAATTCCCACTTATCAATACTGTGGTGGCCAATTTCCAGAAAACTTAATCTTGCCCAATGCCTTGCGAGAATCGCCCCAGGGTATAGGAGCCACAAGCCCCACTACACAAATGGTCAGATTTGCCTACGAAACCCCCAACTGCTGAATGTGAGGTGGACTGCGGCTGTGACAGAACCGCGACTAATAGATTTGAATGGTACTGTGGCGATAGAACCTCAACTGGTGGATCTAATTGTTGTGGCAGTGATAGAACCCCAACTGCTAGATCTGATTTGGCAAAGAAGATAATGGGCGATCTTCAAAGAGATGAGGGAACTATGGTCTCAAGGAGTGTTAGGTGCTACATATCGCAATATACATAAGGATCCAATAGTAGTACTCGAACCAATCTTTCTGGGCACTAACTAAGGAGGATCAACTGTACCCTTAGGCGTACTACCTGACTACCCTATCATACGCGTGAGTAATCTCCCTAAGTGTTGTTCTCGATATACTGTAGCAGCAAGATAGCTAATGATTTATCTAAGGTGAGGTTTCAGGTGAGCTTAGGGGGCTTCTAATATACCTCGAGGGTACATGGAAGACAATCTGTGCGCGGTTCTGTCTAATGCGCTACTATTCGAAGGGGTACCCACAGGGGTTATAAGGGAGTCCAACAAGCATGACCACCTCTTGTATTTCCTATGTGCATGCCTCCCCAAATCTATAGGTTTATGCGCTAAATGTAGATCCCGTGGTTTAAAGATGCCGAAACACGTCTCTAGCCTAAAAAAAAATCTACCCAAAATGGAGATACCACTGGCCCTGGAAAGTGCTCTCATACCACTTGTTATGCTCTTGACTTGTGAGAAGATGGCAGAATACCAAATATACAAAGAAATACAACCCAGACCACAAAACAATATGAGAAAAACAACAAGTATTTTATTATTTAGAGATGAAAGCAATGTTCACTTGCCTCTTTGAGGGGGCAACCTCCAGCAGAGTAGAGCTCAATTACAAAATAAGAGAGGATGCTCCTCCACAGGGAGTCTCTATCCTTTATATAGAATTCATACATGAAATACCATGGGTCAGTACCATGGTTCTCTCAATACCATCTATCTAATACCATGGCCCGTTTTCAACTAATTGTGGTCCCTTTCTTAAATGCAGGTCAACCACTTACAATTATTAATATGTGCTTTATTGACTCTTTAACTAACTATAGCTATGACTCTACCCTATTACATAAATAAAGGGGCTAGGGTTGGACCCTAACATGTTTAGTACCTTGGTTTAGTTACTCGCATCACCTCTCTGTGTAGGAAGACTTTCTCTTCTTTCACCTTATTCATTTTTCATTTTTCGAAATTTTTTCACATCTTCATTTTTTCATTTTCATTTTTCGTAACTATGCATAACACTTATTCATTTCAGAGGAGGAAGAGGGATCCCGACTTATTGAGAGCATAAGAGGTTGTTCCTTTAGAGATGTAGTTTGTATATACCTCTGACAGACTTGTTAAGGTTTTCCCTCTCACCTTACTCTACTTGACTGAGTTGACAAGGATTGCCCCAAAAACAACCGACTAAATTAGGTGATACTAGTTAGTGCGCAAGCATTGTGTTTTCACTAAGCTTCACTTCAAACATCACATATTTTCCATTGATGTATCATGGATTGAAGACAACAAGTTCTTCATATAGAGGTAGGACGGCAACTAACCAAGTATTGATAATTGCACAAGTCCTCTTGTACTTTACCTAGCTTGTTTCAAGAGTCGCACACAGTTTCATGCAAAACTAACCTACAAACTTAAACAAGAAAACAAGCAACAAAAGAAAGCAAGAGCATAAGTAAATGCATAAGCAAAGCGAGTAAGCAAACAAGCAAGCAAGCAAGTGAACGAGCAAAGTAAGAAGCAAACAAGCATGCAAGAAAACGAACCAAAAGAGAACACTACTCCTACTCCTAAGCTAATGGTGCATGGGGTCTACTCACGTGAAGTGATACTTCCAATGCAGCCACTGACACATTGGTCGACCCATGTTTGTGAAGGCATGGTTCATGAACAAGACAACTGTGTGAACTAGCGAACATGAAGGATATAACAATGAAGACAGACACACTCCGAGTTTAAAAGCATCCAGAGAACATAAGTGAGTGCAAGTGCATGACATGCAATCCATGGACTTACCATGATGCTCTATGACACTGTGTGCAGCTGTTAAGCATACACATACTCTTGATTGTGACATGCAAGCAAATGAATGAAACAAAGACAACTTGCATCGAACATGTGTTCTTGCTATGTAAGATTCCTCTGCTACTACATTTTCGCGCCCTTTGTTGTAAATTATCTCATAATCATATTCCAGAATTTTGGTCAACCATTTATTTTGCTGGGGCGAGGATAAACGTTGCTCCAATAAATATTTGAGGCTTTGATGGTCTGTGCGGACTTGGAAATGTTGCCCCAATAAGTATGGTCACCAGATATCTACTGCATGTAAGATGGCCATCATCTCCTTCTCATATGTAGATTGTCCCAGATGTTTCCCACTTAGTTGTTGTCTGGTGAAAGCCAAGGGTCAACCTTCCTGCATTAAGACAACACCAATACCAGTACCTGAAGCATCACATTCAATCACAAAATATTTGGTGAAGTCGGGTAGTGCTAATACGGGAGTGGAACACATGGCCCGTTTGAGAGCCATAAACGCTTGTTGTGCTTCATCAATCCAGAGGAATGAATTTTTCTTGAGAAGGTTAGTGAGGAGTCTAGCAATGTGACCATAATTATAGACCAATTTGTGTTAGTAGCCTGTGAGACCCAAGAATCCCCTCAAACTCATCAAGGTCTTTGGTTGGGGCCAATCCTGCATTGCCTGTATATTTTTGGGATCCACCCGAACACCTTCACAACCCACAATGTGGCCCAAATACTCGACTTCTTCCATGCCAAAATAGCACTTGGACAATTTGACAAGTAATTTATGCTTCCAGAGAAGTTGCAAGAGAAGGTCTACATGTTGAAGATGTTTTTCCCAGGTGAGGCTATAGATGAGAATGTCATCAAAGAAAACAAGGACAAATTTTCTGAGATACGATTTGAGTAGGTGATTCAGGAGGCTTTGAAAAGTGGATGGGGCATTACAGTGACCAAATGGCATGACCAAGAACTCATAATGGCCTTCATGAGTTTGGAAAGTAGTCTTGAGAATGTCTACTTCTTTCATGCATATTTGGTGAAATCTTAAGCGAAGATCTAGCTTAGTAAAAAATCAAGCACCATGTAGTTCATCTAGCAAATCATCAACAAAGAGGACAGGGAATTTGTCTTTGACCGTGAGCTTGTTGAGGGCCCTGAAGTTTGGACACATGCACCATTCCCCATCTTTCTTGAGCACCATGACCACTAGTGATGAATATGGACTGATGCTAGGACGAATGACACCGACTTCTAGGAGTTTGTTGATGAATTTTTCAATTTCATTCTTTTGGGGAAAAGGATATCTATATGGGCACACATTCGACAGCTGCGCCCCTGGGACCAAAGTGATGCTATGATCATGTTCCCCTCTAGAGGGTGGAAGCTCTTTAGGTTTGTCAAAGCTCTGTTGGTTGTGGTTTAAGACGTATTGCATCTTAGGATGAATCTGAAGAATAGTGGGCTCGATGGCCTGGATGGCATTAAATTAGGCGATAACTCCATGATGACCCTTTTTCAACAAGTTTTCCATTCGATGCGAGCTGATGATAGAAGGAGCACCTGCCTGGAGTCCACGGAGGGTATGCATGTGGTCATTCTGCTTAAAACTCATATATAACTTCTAGAAATCCATTATGATTGGGCCTAGTGTGTGAATCCATTTAGCACCCAAGACAATGTCACAACCACCCATGTTGGTTGCAAACATGTGGGTCTTTAGTTGGTAATATCCCATATGAAGTTTGATATTTTTGCAACGGCCTTCACATTTCATTGTCCCCCCATCAACAATCTGGACCTGGAAATTAGAGACTGCCCTGACAAAACAATGAACAGCTTCGATGACTCTCTAATGGATAAAGTTATGAGTGCTACCACTATCAATCAATAGTACTACATGGCGATGTTTAATAAAACCTCTAATTTTCACAGTTTGGGGCGTAGAAATGCCTGCCAAAGAATTTAGCGAGATAACTAGTTCTTCTAGCTTAGCTGGGAGCTCATTGTCCTGCTGGGTGTCCTCATCTTCCTCCTCTGGAACCTCAAGGGGTGGGGCTTCCTCAGATGAGTTGTGACCAGTAACATCAATTTGAAATAATTTGGGTTCATTGCATTTATGCCCCGAGGAGTATTTTTCATCACAGTAGTAGCACAATCCTTGTTTTCTTCTTTCAACCATTTCCGCTGGTGACACCTTTTGAACCTCAAGTGTTTGGTTAGTGCCCTGAGCCTAGGTGGGGTGTCCCTTGGCTATGAAATTTGGATGAGGTGACTAGGAAGCTAAAGCACATTCCACTTCGATAGCCTTTTTGCAAGCGTCCATCCATGTAGGTGGGTGGTGCATCTGGACATGGGCTTGGATGGATTCCTTGAGACCACCTATAAAACATTCAATGTAGAATTCAACTCCCAGACCTTCTGTGTGGATGGTCAATGTCTCAAAAGCTATAATGTAGTCTTTTACTATGCAATTTTGTTGGAGCTTGGTAAGACGACCCAAAAAATTAGATTCAGGGTCAAAGCGGTCACAAATGGATTTTGAGAGCACTTGCCAAGTAATTTTCCCAGGATAGCATTTTCGATGCCACTTCCACCATTGCCATCTCTCTTGGTCCAAGTAAAGGCATCCCACACATATTTTAGTTTCATCATCTGGGATATCATTCAAAGTGAAATATTGGTCCATTTGTGCTACCCTTACTGTCGGATTAGAGCCATCAAATTTATACATGTTTAGCTTGGGTGGTCAAGGGTGGAAATGTCAGTGATTTCCATGGAAGTGAATATGATGGCTAGATTCTCCTTCAAGGTCTTCATTAAAACCATGTGCCTCTGAATGCAACCCCTACGAGCTCCTTTTGAATGTGTCCACGAATTTTTGCATCTGATCCGCTAAGATATGGAAAGAAGCCAACTGTTTTTCAAGGCTCTCGATCTTCTCATTGGCCATGGCTTGAGCTCTGGTTTCTACCATACACAAATCTTGGTCAATTGTCGTCACTTTGAAAAAAATTTGGATGGCCTGAAAATTAAAGCTGACAACTGAATGGTACCATTGTAATCAGCCCATCATCCGGATTCTTACAGGCTAAGTCTCTTATAAGCGTCTTGGAAAGGCCTCAGACTTTTTTTTTGTTGTTCTCTTTTTCTACTCCGAATGGAGTTTTACTCCTCGCTTATCAATAATGCAGTGGCCAATTTCTAGAATACTTAATCCTCCCCAATGCCCTGCAAGAATCACCCCAGGGTATAAGAGCCATAAGCCTCATTGCACAAATGGTTAGATCTGCCTGCGAAACCCCCAACTACTGAATGTGAGGTGGACTGCGGCTGCGACAAAACCCCAACTACTAGATCTGAATGGTACTGTGGTGATAGAACCTCAAATGGTGGATCTGATTGTTGTGGCGGTGACAGAACCCCAACTGCTAGATATGATCTGGCAAAGAAGATAATGGGCGATCTTTAGAGAGACGAGGGAACTATGGTCTCAAGGAGTTGCAGGTGCTACATATCGCAATATACATAAGGGTCCAACAGTAGTACTCGGCCCAATATTTCTAGGCTCTAAGGAGGATCTACATTACCCTTATCCATACTACCCGATTACCCTATCGTACGCCCGAGTAATCTCCTTGAGTATTATTCTCGATGTACTGTAGTAGCAAGACAACTGATGGTTTATCTAAGGCAAGGTTTCAGGTGAGCCTAGGGGGCTTTTGATATACCTCAAGGGTACGTGGAAGATAGTTCGTGCGTGGTTCTGCCTAATGCACTACTACTCGAAGGGGTACCCATAGGGGTTATAAGGGAGTCCAAAAAGTGTGACCACCTGTTGTATTTTGTTACTTGCATGCCTCCCCAAATCTGCAGGTTTATGCGCTCAACGATAGATCCCGTGGTTTAAAGATGACGCAATACGTATTTAACCTAAAAAAAAAATTATGCCCAAAATGGAGATACCACCGGCCCTGGAAAGTGCTTTGATACCACTTGTTATGCTTTTGACCCACGAGAAGATGCCAGAATACCAAATCTACGAAGAAATACAACCCAGAACACAGAACAATATGAGAAAAACAACAAGTATTTTATTATTCAAAGATGAAAGAAATGTTCACTTCCCTCTTCGAGGGGGAAACCTCCAGCAGAGCAGAGCTCAATTACAAAATAAGACATGAAGTTCCTCCATGGGGAGTCTCTATCCTTTATATAGGATTCATACATGAAATACCATGGGTCAGTACCATGGTTCTCTAAATACCATCTATCTAATACCATGGCCCGTTTGCAACTAACTGTGGTCCCTTTCTTAAATGTGGGTCAACCACTTACAATTATTAATATTGGCTTTATTGACTCTTTAACTGACTATAACTATGACTCGACCCTATTACATAAATAAAGGGGTTAGGGTTGGACCCTAACATGGTAAGTACCCTGGTTTAGTTACTTGTATCACCTCTCTGCATAGGAAGCCTTTCTCTTCTTTCACCTTATTCATTTTTTGAAATTTTTTCACATCTTCATTTTTTTCATTTTCATTTTTCGTAACTGTGCATAACACTTATTCATTTTAGAGGCGGAAGAGGGATCTCAAATTATTGAGAGCAGAAGAGGTTGTTCCTTCAGAGATGTAGTTTGTATATACCTCTGACACGCTTGTTAAGGTTATCCCTCTCACCTTACTCTATGTTAAGCATACACATACTCTTGATTGTGACATGCAGGCAAATGAAAGAAACAAAGACAACTTGCATCAGACACGTGTGCTTGCTATGTAAGATTCCTACAATGCATGAGCGATGGGATCATGTAGTTCGAGTGGAGAAAGTATAATATGTGTGTGAGATTTATCTTCAATGCATACAGATGAGTGATGAGGAGCCTTGGGTGTTTCAACAATTTCCTGATCAGAAGTGAAACCAACCTCAAGATGGCGAGGGCCTAACATAACCATCAGCTCGGGCTGAAGTGCCTCAATAGTCTATGGGGTTTCAACTTCGTCAACATATAGATCATCATAAACAGGTGGCTTTGAAAAATCAACAACGATAGAATCATCATCATGATCAAATATGGGGGTAAATAGATCACAACAACTATGATAAAAAAATCAATGATTTCATCGGTATCCTCATGATCTGGTGAATCAAATAGATGGGCAGATGAGAAGTAGAAAAATTCACCCTCTGTGTTTCCGGAAAAGGTATATGGAAAATCAAGTGGAATTTTAGATAATGATTTGTCCTCTCTGTTTTCGAAAAATGCACTGGCATCCAGTGTGTTTTGTGAATGATCAACAATAGCATCCATAGATGGAGATACACATGTGAAATCAGGGATGGTAGAATCACCAAAGATGTCAAGGAAAAACGGAGGAGGCATCAACATAAGGGAATCATCCTTTGCCACGGGTTGATGCTCAGGCTCCCAGTCATACTCTTCACGAATGACAGTGCATGTTGGTTGTGCAACACCAACTTCGTCAATAGCTTGATCCTCGTTCACAACAAGTGTAGAGTCGGGAATGGAAGAACACAAGATAGTGCAATTGGAGGATCAACAGAACACAAAGGCGGAGGTTGAGGTAAGACAGTCATGTGATAACCCATGGGATTTGCAACCAAGTCTACGTGAAAATTCAGAGAAGTGATGTTGGGAGGATGTGACAGCTGAACGAATGTGTGTGCATGTTCTCCAACATCACTCTGTGGTGGTGGACTTGTTTGATGAGGGGACGATGGAAAGTCACTTATGACAGTGACCGTGTCCATTTCTGATTGTGTAGCTCCATCACCGAAGTATGCTGAGCAGGGTTCGATCTTGAACTTCTTCTTGGGATTGAATGATTTGGTAAGACAATATTCAAATCTGTCCATGAGATATTGGAATTTCATCTGACTTTTCAGAGCTTGAAACTGCAACACACGGAAGCGAACCCAAAAAATAGGCGATTCTTGTGAGGTCTTCCGTTGTTTTAACATATTTTTGTCAACAAGTTCTGGATCAAAATGATGGAAAGTAGATTCAATGAGATAACATAACTACTAAAGTGAGTGAACACTGCCGGGTGGCAGACTCTAGCACCACTGTTGTGGGGATTCACGAAGTGCGTATGCAAGAAGCAGGCTGGTCTCTTCATTAGAGAAGTCATATGCATCATCAATAAATGCATAGAAGTCTTGTAAGTACACAGGCCAAACCACTTCGCATTCACCATCATATGTGAAATTAGACAAGAGATGAGAAAACTCCCTCGTGATGTTGAGAGGTTTGGCATTCGAAAAACATCACGGAGGGACAAGTATGATAGTATCCATGATAGATGTCCAAAGATTCAAAATAGGATGAGAGGACACAACTTGTCATCTAGCCCTCCTTCTAACACCAGAAATGTTGACGGTGCTGGACCCGCCAACATGTCAGGGGATCTCCCCAGTAAGAAGTCCCAACTAGACCTTAGACCATTTGGCGTAGGGGTCCCAGCAATGGGTCGTACGGTATCACCTTGATAGTAGTTGCACGTAGAGGTAAGTAAGATGTCCTTGTTGGTAGAAAGGGTGTTACATGCACAACAAGCCAAGGAAGGTGCATGAATGGTTCTAACACACAGAAGGTGGAATGAGCAGGCCCCTTGGAAACCTGTGTAAACACGCAACTTAGAAGCGAACACACAAGAAAAGATGCATCATAAAGTAGAAGGAAGGTGAACCAATAATCCAAAGTGATGGTTAAACTAACAACACATCTCAGTAAGATTCATACATACATATACAGAAAGATTCTATACATAGATGTGTAAGAAAACAGATACATATATCAGTAGAGTAACCAAGTTAATTGAAATACAACAACAACATATGCATGAAACGTGTTGGCTCTATTATATTAAGAAGTGAATGTTCCAATCATACAGTACAACCATGACCAACCACTAGTCCCGATAACTGAACGTTACAGTCACTGCCGCCTTCTCCTCCAAAGAGATGTACTAGCTCTACATTGTGGAGAAGCCAGGGCTCGTTACAATACTCTCCAAGCTTTCTCTATGATACTCCTATTGGAAGCTTGGCTGACCAAAAGCCTCTACAATGAGTTGTGAGGTACTATAAATAACAAAGGGTGGGGTGACCCTTGACATTCCCCTTTGTGACTGTTCACCTACCCTCATGACTCTTCAACTACTCTATGACTGTTACATTCAACTATCGACACTTGGACTTTCACTTTACAAGATGTAACTTACAATCTGAAAATGTACCCTTGTGAGACAAAATGGCTTGAGCAAGCCATGCAAGACATCACTAAGACTTGGACAACTGTGGGAAGACCAACTCTTTGACATCCTCGTGATGGTTGACAGTGGTGCATTGATGCCAAGCTTGGTAGTCCATGATGGTGTTCATGTACTCTGTGGTGACATCTTTATGGAAATGAACTCTGGCATCTGTTGCATTCGAGTGCACTAATTGGACTCCTCTATCCAACTCGTCTGATAACACGCACATCATTGTCTTGAGTGCAACCAAACCAGTGACATATTGATGCATAGTGTCTGCACTGATCATCAAGTCTGCGCTGGTGGCTATGCACATCAACTCGACAAAGTATGTGTCCAACTCTAGTCGGACCCAATTCTTAGTCTTTGCCTCGGTGAGTGTCCCAATAGATGGGATCGCATGCATGCGCACAAAAACATCCATGCTTCTTAAAACCAATGCATGGGAAGCCTACAAACTAGTGATGAGCTACGGGAGTTCCTCATAGTTCTAGATCTGGCTCCGGATGCGTGCCTTCAACTCAACTGCCATGGGATTCATCATCTTGGGTAAGTGTAACAAGGCTCCCTTGTATCTCATTGTCCATGTTTGCATGTGATAGACAACAATATGTAGGTTTGACAAGATACATGCTCTCCTAACACAACACTGCTACCAACCGTTGAGATGGACTACTGCCTTATGCATGGTACCAAATATGGAATACAATATTTGCATGACTATCTCAAGGGACGATACTTCATTTAGTATCACCTTCTTCAAATCTGCTCTGGCAGATGCTGTAACCTGTTCTCCTGCTTCCTTGGCCGTCTGTAACTCCTTAGCCATTCACTCTTTCTCTGCTATCAAGAAGTGAACACTCGAGCTGGTGGCTTCGACACATGATCTGGTAGCATCGGCTAATGTTGTTGGATGCTTGTGCACATCAGATACAATCAATCATTCCTCAAACTACATAGGAGATGTTTTGACATCCAAAGTAGACACTTTGCGTGATTGCACAAGTCTATATTGCGACTCGTCAAATGATATGTTGTGCATCTTTTCTCTGGGATTGTCTCCAAGGATCTTGGTATCTCCTTAGTTGCTTAGGACTTGATCTGCTTCCAGATCTGGTGAAGCCGGTGGGTCGACCTCTTGGCTATAAGGCATGAGGTCGATGTCCTGTTCTAACTCTAGCTACTCCATCTTCGTATCCATATGCTCATGTATCTGTTCAATATCTTGAGCGAAGTCTTTCTCCTGTGACTGCTCACCCTGTCTGCTTTGTGTTAGATGCTCAGATGAGTCTACCACCTGTATGGGTGCAGTTTCATCAATCTGTGCATGCTACACCTCCTATTGTGCCTGTCCTTATTGCACTTCCTTCTCCTGTCTGCACAACTCTTGTTCTTTCCAGAGTTGTCGTTAAACTCTTGCAACTCCTTCACTGTTTCCTCCATCCTCTATTTATCTCTCTGCCTTTGCATGTTCCTTTTGTCATGTTGTTGTGTCTTCACCTCTATCTCCAAAGCTACTTTATCCACAAGTGGGTCTGCTTTGAACTTGCAGCTTTGTTCTGCCTCTGCATTGTCAACAATCTTTCTCTTGCCTTTGTCACGCACAAGTATGTTACCCTCTGCTGCTATTGAAGCTGGTGCTCTCCTATACACTGCTTCGCTAACCATTCCACAACTATGCCAACCTATTCATTGGGCCTGGAGAAGCTGTGACAATATCTCCATGAGTCTTCCTTATCCCAATGACATGCCCCATGGATCCAAGGGAATTGCAATCTCCCACAGTGATCCTTTACAAAGCAATGTGAGTTGTACAGATTGAAGCTTCTGGTGCCGAAAGTAAATCTTTTGAACTCTTCTGTCTTGTCATTACCATGCCTGAGATTCTGTATCTCGTACAACCCATTCTGCAATGAATGAGTGGGAAAGTATTCACAGAAATCAAGAAAATGATCTGAATCGGATCCACAAAAGACTATCAAGAACCTTGATTGTATCGAGTTGAACAAATCTCTAATGAAATCCAAAAAAACATCAAAAACACCTTGAACCAGTGGCCATGGCAACCAGCACGAAACGACGAGGACCTCGGTCAAAGCACGCTGACTGAGGCCCATGAAGACTGCGCAGGAGGTCAAAACAGCCCCTGGGAGCCTCAGATTGGGAAAAGGAGGTGATTTTCATATGCTAATCACGCATCGTTGGGCAAACAGGGCAGAAATGGGGAAGCCTTAAGCACTCGGTCACGTCGGGAGCCAGAGAACCGCGGGTGGAGAAAGAAAAACCACTAAAATGCAAAGGCGGGATCCGCGCCCTGGAAACCGGTGGTTTTGATTGGGGTGCCCTTGAATGGTAAGAGGTTTTGGACAGGAGCGGAGTGATCCCACTCAGCGATCGATGCGTGGTAGCGGAGGTGAGAGAAAAACCACCGTGATCGCGTGTTTTCGGTCGAGCAAGTCAATCGCACTCAACGTGCGTATGACGTTGGACCTAGAGGAGCCCAGATCGGATGGATGAGATTGCATCAATAGCACGAAGCGGAATTGACAGGGAATTAAGCCATGATTTAAAGGGATTTGGAATCCGTTTGACTGCCACAATTGAGAAAGAATGTCTCCGTGACATAATCGAAGAAATAAATCGACGAGCAGACTAGCGCTGTTCCGATGGGGACACGTGTCACTTCTCGAGCATTCATGCTGACGCCGAACAAGGAATTCCAAGTGCAGTTATAGAAGGAGAATTGACGTAGGCGGGAGAGGAACCGAACAGGCATAGGGATCAACTGGTTAAAGCCATGAACAGAGACAGTTGAAAGGAGAGGAGGATTTTGAAAGGAGTCCGAGCGAACAAGAGAGACAGTGAACAATGAACCCTGAGAGGAGGACTGAACACAGAGAACAGTAAAGCTAAGCAGAGGAGACAAAGAGCCGAGCTGACCATAGGCAGCATAGGGCACTAGAGAGCTTGAAGATTCAAGCCTTCCCATAGAGGAATCTATCTAGACTGAGCATCACATTTGGCTCTTTCCACTGTAGACCAAGGGTCACAGAGTTGGTAGGAAGTAAAAGAGTCTGTGAACTCTGAGTGGCTTGGGGAATCCAAGAACCACCCTGCCAAGCAAAATCTGTTGTCAGGAGAACTCACATTGAGTCCCTGCATTGTAATTTCTTTGTTGTAAGACACAATAAAATAAGGCCACCACTGAATTTGGACCGGAGACGTAGTCCTGGAGCATAGTGTGAACTCCTTATTAAAAACTGTTTGTGTCTTGTGTTGCTTACTGTATTTCTCTGCTGTCTTTCCATTTAAAATGTCTGTGTATTGGCAATCTGATCGATCTGTTGTTTCAAGAACATAGAACACACACCAGCACATGAGTCTGTAATACCTTTTGTTTTATAAATCTTCAACTGAGGTCACTCATAGGGTGATTATCAGATTAGGTGGTATCAGAGCTTTAGGCTGTAAGGTTAGACAAGCTTGTGTTGGTTTAGCTGTGAATGCTCACTAGATCAAAGCTCAAATTAGGAGAAGGAGAGTTGGTGGAACTAATCCTGAAATTGAGGAGAGTCTTTCTCGGAAGACAATTCAGAAGAAGGTTCTATAGGGCCAGACCCTCAATTCATAGAAAGTTTCCTAGCTATAAAGTCCATGGTAGAAGAAATGTATAAGGACTTTAGAAAGCATAAGGATGAGGATTCATCAGGCTCTAAACAAGACAAAGAATAAGATGAATCTCATTCCCATGACCGCTCAAAAGGAAAGGGAAAAGAAGAAATCTTCCCTACACCTCCTAATAGCCCTGTGCATAATAAGAAAGCATCTTTGATTAAGCTAAATGTAAAATTTGATTTGCCTATATATGATGGAGAGCTAAATGCTGAAAAGTTGGAGAATTGGATTAGACAAATTGATGTGTATTGCAGGGTACAAAACATAGACTCAGACAAGAGTAAGATTTAGCTGGCAAGCCTACGCCTAGGAGGCACTGCCTTGGTTTGGTGGGAAGGCAGAACCCAAGCTGATATGAAGAGGCATGGTAAGACCATCTCTGCCTGGAGTGAATTTGTTTCTGAAATCAAAAAGAAGTTCTATCCATTGGCCTACATGCAACAAGCCATGATGAGTTGGCAAACTCTTGGGCAGATGAAAGGGCAAAGTGTACAAGGGTATACTCAAGAATTTAGAAAGAGAGCATTGATGTTGGGCATCTCGTTAGAGTCACCAGAGGCTCTTTTGAAGTACATTGGTGGTCTACACAGCTACATGAGGCATACCATCCTCATGTTTAATCCCACTAGTATAGATGAAGTATCTATATAAGCTACTCATCTAGAAGCTAGAGGAAAGAATGGGAATCCAGAAGTTGGGGGACCATCCCAACCCACTGTAAGCAAGAGCAAGGAGAAAAGAAAGCAAAATTGGAAAGCAAGGAAGGCTAACATTGCACAACAAGGCAAAGCTTCATGCACTCACTGTAAAAAGGAGGGGCATGATGATGAGCATTGTTGGATTCTGCATCCAGAGCTGAGACTTAAGAAGTCTGAGGGTAAGAAGAAGAAGACTGTTGCAGCTATTCAGAGAGATTTGGGGCCAAACTCGGTAGATGAAACAATCATTGCAGCCACAAGTATAAAAGGTAAGAATTCTGAAGCATCTACTAGTAATTTTGCTCAATCTGTTATTGATGAAGAACATGAGAGAAAAAGGCATGAGCTTTTCCATATTCGAGTTATTTCCAAAAATCAAAGATTGATACTTGTTGATAGTGGCTCACAAGTAAATCTAATTTCTGAAGAAATTGTAAAGAAAATTGGGATTAGCAACTAACCTCATAAGAAACCAACCCATTAGGTGGCTGAATGAATAAAGCACAACTACAAGTGACTAGACACGGCAAACTCAAGTTTTCTTTTGGGTCAACATTTGTAGATAGGTTGAGTTAGATGTAATTCCTTTGGATATATGTGGAATTGTTTTAGGAATTCCTTACTTGTATGATAGAAAGGCTATTTTCTATAGAGCTAAGAACAAGTATCTACTTGTTAAAGATGGAATCGAATACTTTGTAAGAGCTAACAAGCTCAAGAATAATTATACTCGCATAAACTCAGGACAGATGAAAAGAATGATAAATTCATGCAAACAATTCTTACTGATGGTTGTAAAGGAAAAGACACTTGATAAAACCAATGTATTTGAGGGCTGTAATGCTGATCAACAAGTTGATATAGAAAAGATTGTTTCAGAGTATGATGTCTTATTTAAAGAACCTAAAGGTCTGCCACCCAAAAAGGGAATAGTACATGATATTATTTTGCAGCAAGATGTTCCTTTGCCTAACATTGGGATGTACATGTTATCTTCTTTAGAGAATGCTAAAATCAAGAAGCAGGTGCAGGAGTTGCTCAAGAAAGGGTTCATCAGGCCTAGCACATCACCATGCGGGTCACCAATCGTTTTGGTGAGAAAGAAAGTTGGCTCGTGGAGAATGTGCATTGATTATCGAGCACTGAATAAGATAACAATAAAAAATCGTTATCCCCTTCCTCGCATAGATGATCTTTTAGATCAATTGAAGGAAGCTGTTTATTTCACCAAGCTGGATTTTCACAGTGGATACCATCAGGTCAGAGTTGTAGAGCAAGATGCATGGAAGACTGCTTTCAAAACAAAGCATGGATTGTATGAATGGCTGGTTATGCCTTTTGGCTTGACCAATGCCCCTGC
>APFE030300618.1:33553-66995 GCA_000404065.3 Pinus taeda | reverse complement strand
AGATCCCTCTAAAGTGGCAGTCATCATGAACTGGCCTAAACCCAAGTCTGCTATAGAAGTGAGAAGCTTCTTAGGAGCGGCACAATATTGGAGGAAGTTCATTTCAAATTTTTCCTCAATTGCAGCTCCCTTACATGCTTTGAAAGGATTGAACAGGGTGTTTCAGTGGGGAGGAAAATAACAGAAAGCCTTCGACACCTTGAAAGAAAAAAATTAGTACAGGAACAGCTGGAAAAGAGCCAGGCCAAGTATAAGGCTAGGCATGATAAGTATTGGATGGAGCATAGTTTTCAAGTTGGAGACCAAGTTTGGCTATATATGAGCAAGGACAGAATGCAAGGTGAAGGTAAAAAGCTAAAACCTATCAAGTATGGACCCTTCAGGATACTTGAGAAGATTGGGGAGAATGTTTTTTGTCTTAATCTGCCAGCTTACATGCACATCTACTCAGTCGTGAATGTAGATTGCTTGAGGTTGTTTGAACCTTCAATGATTGAGGACCCTAAAGAGTAGAGTCAATTGCCTTCTGTTGATGACTTGTTACCTGAATACCTTAATGAGTTACAGGAAGACACAGTGTTGGACAGGAAGGTAAAGACAACGCATAGTGGACAGGTGGAATACCTCAGGATTGGGCTAAAAGGGTCGAAACCAAGCACTGCGAAGTGGATTGAGATTGGACAAGTGAGACAACATTTTCCTCACTTAGTCGATGCTTGAAGAAAACCAACTTTTGGTGGTCCAAAAGATTTTTCAGTAGGGAGGCCGTGATCCGAATTTGATCCACAAAATACTGTCAAGAACCTTGACTGTATCAAGTTGAACAAATCTCTAATGAAATCCAAAAGAGAATAAAAAACACCCTAAACCAGTGGCCATGGCAACCGACGTGGAACGATGAAGAAATCGGTCAAAGCGCGCTGACCGAGGCCCATGGAGACTGCATAGGAGGTCAAAACATCCCCCAGGAGCCCTGGATTGGGAAAAGGAGGCGATTTGGATGCGCTAATCATGCATCGCTGAGAAAACAGGGCTGAAATGGGGAAGCCTTAAGCACTCGGTCACGTCGGGAGCCAGAGAACCGCGGGCGGAGAAAGAAAAAGCGCTAAAATGCAAAGGCGGGACCCGCGCCGTGGAAACTGGTTGTTTTGATCAGGGTGCCCTTGAACGGTAAGAGGTTTTGGACAGGAGCAGAGCAATCCCACTCAGCAATCGACACGTGGCAGCGAAGGTGAGAGAAAAACCGCCGTGATCATGTGTTATTGGTCGAGAAAGTCAACCGCGCTCGACGTGTGTATGATGTTGGATCTAGAGAAGCCCAGATTGGGCGACTGAGAATGCACCGATAGAACAAAGTGGAATCGACGGGGAATTAAGCCGCGATTTAAAGGGATTTGGAATCCGTTTGACCACCACGGTGGAGAAAGAACGTCTCTGCGACATAATCGAAGAAATCTATCAACGAGCAGATTGGCAGTGTTCCGATGGGGACACATGGCACTTCCCGAGCGTTCATGCTGACGCCGAACAGGGAATTCCAAGCGCAGCTACAGAAGGAGAATCGACGCAGGCGGGAGAGGAACCGAACAGGCATAGTGATCGAATGGTTAAAGCCATGAACAAAGACATTCGAAAGGAGAGGAGGATTCTGAAAGGAGTCCGAGCGAACAAGAGAGACAGTGAACAGCGAACCCCGAGAGGAGGACTGAACAGAGAGAACAGTAAAGACAAGTAGAGGAGACAGAGGGTCAAGCTGATCACAGGCAACATCGAGCACCAGAGAGCTTGAAGATTCAAGCCTTCCCATAGAGGAATTTGTCTGGACTGAGCATCACATTTGGCTCTTTCCATTGTAGACCAAGGGTCATAGAGCTAGTAGGAAGTAAAAGAGTTTGTGAACTCTGAGTGGCTTGGGGAATCCAAGAACCACCCTGCCAAGAAAAATCTGCTGTTAGGAGAACTTACATTGAGTCCCTGCATTGTAATTTCTCTGTTGTAAGACACAATAAAATAGTTCCACCACTAAAGCTAGACCAGAGACATAGCCCTGGAGCATAGGGTGAACTCCTTATTAAAAATTGTTTGTGTCTTGTGTTGCTTACTATATTTTTCTGCTGTCTTTCCATTTAAAATGTCTGTGTATTGGAAATCTGATCGATCTATTGTTTCAATAACACAGAACACACACTAGCACATGAGTCTGTAATACCTTTTGTTTTATAAATCTTCAACTAAAGTCACCCATAGGGTGATTATCAGATCAACAGACAACACTCACACAAGCCAAAACACAAAAAGTGACAGAAATGCTGCACAAGACATGTAAAATGCACTTACTCGGAAATAGCTGAGTTGAATGTGTCGACGACTCCTAGATGTGTTGTGGGATTTCAAAGCTCCAAGATCGATGTGAAGAATGAGCTCTGAAGTGTCGAATGAATAAGTTTGAGGCTTATGACGTGCATGCCACACATCTAGTAAAAAGTGACACTTGGAGGGAGGTTTCTAAAAATGATCTTTGCACGTAACCTCCAACTGCTAAAAATATATCCCTAAAATGTAGGGATGCTTTTTTCATGTTGCTTTTTTCTATTTCAGGAAAATCAACGTATGCATGTAAATCAGGTTTGCTAGGTCTCTGAGGGAACCGGTCAACTGAAGGCACATGCAACAACCTGCAAAACTGGGAGAGGGATTTGTGCAATTTTTGAGTTGAGCTGGGCTAGTTTTCCCAGAGGGATTGTGCAATCTCTGGGGTCAGTAGGTGACTACTACCCAAAATTGCACAATTTTTGGGCTGAACTGCAATGCCGAGCTAGATTGTGCATTTTTCTCTGGGAAGCTTGTCTGACAGTTTTGCACAATTTTGGAGCCCAGTAGGCTGCCCAATATATTTGTGCAATTTCTGGAGGGAAGGTTGGTTCCCCTCCAGAATTATGTAATTTTATGAGGGAGCTGCTCAGCCAATAATTAGCTTAAGTCTGGAATGGTGGCTTGTGAAGGGAGTGAAGAAAAATAACATGCACAAGCTGGAAAGCCACTTAAAATTAGTTGAATCCTATGTCCTTGACAATGCAAGACATGCTGCTAAGGATGGTTGTTAGGGAGGCTCCAAAATGAAGCTAAGAAAAAATTTCGGAGGGTGGTTGTAAAAGCTACAATAGGAATTTGGTGCAACTTCTGAGGGGATACAACTAGAACCATCCAGAGACCTGGGATGAAAATCTATTATTATACAACATTTTTACAACAGAGAAATCCACACTTCTACAGGAAAGTCCCCATTTGAGGCTTGTTTTGGATAATTTCCACCTTCACCTTTGGATGTGGCATATGGGGAACAAGGAGGAGTGAGAAAAGATCTTACAGGATATGCTTTGAGGGATGAAAAATTTATAGAGAAGATCAGGCATAACCATATGCAGGTACAAGGCACACTTCAAAATTTGTAGGAGAAGTATAAGGCCAGGCATGATCAACACAAAACAAAGAGATATTTCAAGGTGGGAGGTAGAGTATGGCCACAATTGAACAAGGAGAGGCTGCAGGGGTCTGGTAAGAAAATCAAGGCTCTGAGGTATGATCCATTTGAGATATTGGAAGATGTGGGTGATAATGCCTATCGACTCAGTTTACCACTGTATATCCACATTTACTTAGTTGTGAATGTACATAATCTGACACTCTATGAGTCTTCCATGCTAGATCAGGAAGAGGAACACGTCCTACCTTCTGTGGAGGATTTGGCACGAAACGCTCAAGCAGAGTTGACATAAGATACAATTTTCCAAAAGAGGTCCAGAATTACAAGACAAGGGCAACATGAACTTTGGCAGATTGAGTTGAAGGGATAACTTCCGGGTAAAGCTAAATGGTACACTAGAGAGAAGGTGGAGGAAAAAATTCCTCACCTCATTGAGTAAAAGTTTTTTGGGACCAAAATCATGCTAAAATGGGGAGGTATGATCCAGGTTGGATCATTATATTATTTTTCATTCATCTCAATGCATTTGGAGTGGAAAATGTGGATGAATCAACTCATGGGACCGTTTTTATTAACGGAACCCAGTTTGGAAAAACAGGGTCTGAAACCTTCTAGGAGTATTTTGAGACATCAAATGCCATTTTTTGTGGGTAAAAAATTGCCTCTTTAGTGTTACACCTTTTCATGTATTCTACACACATAGATCCTTCCAACGATGCATGAAGCACGCTAATCAGGGTATGTATGCAAAATTCATGCCACTCAAAAGTTGACCTTCTTTTTTTTACACCTATAATTTACGAGGATGCAACACCAGCCCCATTATTCATGGAAAAGGTACTGGACACATGTTTTTGATGTAAAAAAATATAGAAGAGTCTATATTGTAACTCTAGGTACGAGTTGATGTAGTCAAACTTAACCACTAGTAGGCTATCGGGTTGTGTTATAACCAAACCACTAGGAAGAAGAGGCATTCCATTCTTTCCAGGGAATTTTGTTCCATAGTTGAGCAAAGATAGCCAGGAGATATAGGAGGTAGAGCACAAAGAGAGGATCTGTGCACTGTAGCATCCCATGGGAAATATACATTACTTCATTGTACCTGCAGCCTTATTTTCCAGAAAGAAAAAGAGAGCGAAGCGACCTCACCTTCCTGTTGGGTTTTCTCTTGAAAGGGTTTCCCAAAGCATATCTTGTGTCTTATGTGTGTGTGTGAGCTTATTTTGTCGTTCTCTATTTTTTTTGCATAATTTCCATTCGAATGCATGCACTAATTACAGTTAAATTTACAGATCTAGAAGTTTAATATAACTGTAATCGTGTAAAAATTTAGAGTTTTAATATATTATTATAAGATCTGTTGTGAATAATTTTCCAATGAAATATCCATGACATTTTACATATCAAAATCAACTTTAATCATTTATAATATATTTATGTGTTGATTTAGAATAAATATTCACATCTACTCAACAATGTCATTTTTTATCATGACTTAAAATCCAATAGAACATCGATTGATCTGAATTGGATCATTATATTGTTTGTCATCCATCCCGATGAATTTGGAGTGGAAAAAGTGGAGGAATTAGCTCACACGACCATTTTTACCGGTGGGACCAAGATTGGTGAAATGGGGTCTAAAACATTCCAGGAGAATTTTGAGGCATCAAACGACATTTTTTGGGGGTAAAAATATATTAATTAATTGTGAAATCTTTTCATGCTATTCTACACACAAAAAAAGTCTTTCCAACGGCTCAAGAATCGCGTCAATCGAAGTCAGTATGAAAAAGTTATGCCACTCAGAAGTTGACCTTCCTGTTTTCACACATATAGTTCAAGAGGATGCAGCGTCAACCCCCATTATTCATGGAAAAGGGGCTAGCCACATGTTTTTGATGTAGAAGACTCTAGAAGATTTTATTTTGAAACTCTAGTTAAGAGTTGATGTAGTCAAACTTAACCACTAGTAGGCTATCAGGCTATGTTATAACCGGGCCACTAAGAGGAAGAGGCATTCCATTCTTTCGAGAGAATTTGTTCCATAGATGAGAAAAGATAGACATGAGAGATGGGAGGTAAAGCACACAGAGAGGATTTTTGCATTGTAGCAGCCCATGGGCCACAAACATTACTTCTTTATATCTACAACCATATTTCCAGACAGAGAAAGAGAGCGAAGCAACCTCACCTTCCTGCTGGGTTTTCTCCCTCAAGGGTTTCCCAGAGAGCATATCTTGTGTCTTATATGTGTGTGAGATTATTTTGTCCTTCTCTTATTTTCCGCATAATTTACTTTTACATGCGTGCAGTAATTATATCAAGATCTACAGATCTAGAAATCAAGGAAAAATTTAAGGATGGAAAATTTTCTTGAAGTTTAAAAACATTGGTGAATCTCACTAGTCCCTAATATCAAAACTATAAAATTTTTATTGATATATTTGTAAAATTATTCAAATTTATAATGATTCTATATATAGTCTATATATAATATTGGAAATTTTTAAGGTAAAATAATTTTATATTCTAAAATTTGGGTGAATCATCTTTTATAAATATTGGAAATTGGTGAATATTTTTTTAATGGAAAAATCATGGAAAGTTATCCAACTGGGCGAACATTAGCCCCTAAAATTTTCCATGCTAGAAATCAAATAAAACTATAATAGTGTATAATTTCAGATTTTTAATATAATATTATTAGATCTATTGTGACGAACTATTCAGTGGAATATACATGACAGTTTACAGATCATTTGGTATTAGAGCATGTTTCTTTGGGTATTTGGTGGAAATTGTAGGGATCTAGATCGACAAGGTCGAAAATCGTAAAACCCTAATCATGGCTAATGAATCTGTAAATGAACCTTGTGATCTTGTAGAGGTGAGGTTTTCATGGTTCAAAGAACAAGTTGTGGATATAAACCACAATGTAAACCTTCTCATGGTGACCCTAAGCAATAATATGGGGATATTTGGAGAAGAAGGGGGTTCGAATGCAGAGGACAAATTAGAAGTAGGATCAGGAGATCAGGAAGATGCAAACAACCATCCAAAGAAAGAACCCGGAAAAGATCAACCCAGTTTGAGTGTCATGAACCAATCCCTGTTTAAAGTGGAAGCAAAATTCGATATCAAGCCATACCATGATGTGTTAGGTCCCTATACTACTAGTGTAAACCCTTATTGTTATTAGTAAAACCCCCTTGTTATATTGTTGTGCCCATGTAGTCCCCATATTGTTATTATTATGCCCCATAGAAGCCCACTATTGTTATTGTTGTGCCCTTACATTATTATTGTTATGTCGGCTCTGGTTATATTATGACTCCTTAGTCTCCTATATATAGAAAGGAGGTCTTGTCATTTGTATCATCCAAGAATTGTTCATTTGTGTAATTTAAAGGAGGTTTCCCCCTCCAAGAGGCTGAATTCTAAGGCGTTTATCTCTCTTTTCTATCTTTTTGTGAGCTGGTTTCATAACATTTGGTATAAGAGCTGTGGATTCTAGAGTTTCGTTGCCCCAAACAGGTCATCGTGGAAGTTTTGCTATAACTTTTTTGCTACGAAGTTTCAGAATCTATAAAAAAACCCATTTGAGAATAAATCGGTCTAAACCTCACGTCCAAATTTCAGATATTTTCTCTCTATATTTTCGGAGATATGATCTGAGGAATTTAGGG
Source organism: Pinus taeda (assembly GCA_000404065.3). Classification (NCBI taxonomy): domain Eukaryota; kingdom Viridiplantae; phylum Streptophyta; class Pinopsida; order Pinales; family Pinaceae; genus Pinus; species Pinus taeda. Next base: position 59,819 of record APFE030300618.1, on the reverse strand, counting down.
TTTTTGCAAGCTCCAAAATTTCATCTAGAATAGGTCATCGTGGAATTTTTGCTACAATTATTTCGCTACAAAGTTTCAAAAGCTAAAGAAAAAACCATTTGATACGAAATCGATTTGAACCTTGGCTCCGAATTTCAGATCTTGTCTCACTATATTTTCAGAGATATATTCTGAGGAAGTTAGGGATTTTGCAGACCCCTGAATTAAACAGGTGACTTGAGAAAAATCGTCATAACTGTCTCTCTGAGTATCGGATTGAAATTTCATTAGAATTTACAGAAAGAGGACGGACTGTAGTTTCCTTTATATATTTTTCAGATCTGAAGGTCAAAACAGTGACTCGTGGAACTTCATACAAGTTCACTCTTCTAAAAAGGTATATAACCAGGTCATGTTGGGAGATTGTGCATAGCTATTTCTTGGAGAATCTAATTTCGATCAAACTGGTGGAATTGGAAAGAAGACACAGAGGGCTACTATAGGTCGCAATTTCAGAATTGGAAGATTTGAAATTACAGAGTTACAATTGTTTTAAGATCGAGCTCCTAAAATCAAGAAAAATCGAGATGAGGTAGTTTGATGGAAAGGATCTGGTAAATTGGATACTGCAGATGGAGAAATATTTTGATCTACATGAGGTGCAACTGTTACAAAAGGTACATATTGCATCTTCATATTTAGAACCGGAACAATTTTTTTGGTATAAAGGGCATTGTTCTCGTAAACCACTTTTTACGTGGTTAATTTTCACAGAGGAAATGATAGCACATTATGAGGATATAAAGAGAGACACCTTCTTTAGCCAATTGATAAATATCAAACAAAAGCGTTCAAATGGTAGATCACATTGAGGACTTTCAAACATTGAATATAAGGGTAAATGATGTTCCAGAGAAGCAAAGGATTGATGTCTTCATATGTACTTTAAAGGATAACATTCAACATGAGGTTCATCTTTGGGAACCTGATTCATTGGAAAAGGCATTCAGGTGGGCGAGAAAAATTGAAAGTGAAATTATGGAAACAAGGAATCCCACCACTCACGTCTATAACTATGGAAGTGTTTCTTCTCTTAGCCTTCTACAACCTACAAGGTTTACACCATAGCAATTGGAAGAAAAAAGAGAAAAGGGCTTTGTTACAATTGTGATAGCAAATGCACTAAAGGTCATAAGTGTGCTGAGAAGAAATTATTTTACATAGAATATGAAGAGGAGGAAGAAAAGGATCAATAAACATCAAAAGAAGAGGATATACGCCAGGACCCCACCCCAGAGAAAGAAGAAATGAATCAGACCATATCTTGTAAAGCATTGGCAAGAATTACCACTCCTCAAACTCTCAAGATAGAAGGACATATCAAGAAGAAAAAGGTGCAAGAAGTGAAAGATCAAATCAAGAAAGAAGAAATGAATCCAACCATATCTTGTAATTCATTGGTCAAAATTACCACTCCTCAAACTATCAAGATAGAAGGAAATATCAAGAATAAAAAAGTTCAAGCAGTGAAAGATCACATTGAGCATCAACAACAAGTTCTCCAACTTTTAAAGGATAATGCCACTTTGGTGAAAAATAAAATGAAACAACAGGTGGATCAACATCTTAGTGAAAAATGTTTTTATGTAGGTGATTGGGTATTTTTACTGTGACATCTCAAGCAAGCTATTTATGAGAAGGAAATGTTGGCAATACTACATGCACTTAAAAAATGGCGGCTTTACCGAATGGGAAGAATCTTCAAGGTAAAAAAGGATCATGATAGTCTTAAATACTTTTTAGAACAACTATTATCTTTAGAAGAACAAAAAAAATGTGTCACAAATATGTTGGGTTATGACATTGACATCATCTATAGAAAATGGAAGCAAAATTTTGTTGCAGATGCACTCTCAAGAAAGGATGAGGAGGTGGAAACATTGTTTTGTGCTATTTCTATTATCCAACCATATTGGATAAATGAAGCAAGGGATGAATGGAAGAAGGACGAATAAGTATGGCCACTTATCCAAAAGTTGCAAAAGATCCCAATTCAAACAATATTGCCAGAAATTGAAGAGGAAGGAAAAGTCATATTGGAACCTAGAGCAGTTACAGAAACAAGAACCCGACAACTACGAAATTGATCAATTTTAGAGTATCTCATCAAGTGGAAGAGCTTACCCGCTGAAGATTCCACATGGGAGGACAAGAATTTTATACAGAAGCATCAAGAACTGCTCAAGCGTTGAGGACAACACTTTTTGAAGGAGAGGGGCATGTTAGGCCCCTATACTACTAGTGTAACCCATTATTGTTATTAGCACAACCCACTTATTATATTGATGTACCCATGTAGTGCCCATATTGTTACTATTGTGCCCCATAGAAGCCCACTATTGTTATTATTGTTATGTCGGCTCTGATTATGTTATGACGCCTTAGACTCCTATATATAGAAAGGAGGTCTTTTCATTTGTATCATCCAAGAATTGTTCATTTATGTAATGTAAAGGAGGTTTCCCCCTCGAAGAGGCTGAATTTTAAGGCGTTGATATATCTTCTCTATCTTTTTCTTGAGCTGGTTTCATAACATCCTTGAATGGGTAGGTGGGCCGACCTGATGAAACACCTTGGAGGCGGGGACGTGACGAGGACTGCTTTCGATGATGAGTTCTTCTACTGGTGGGAACAACAAATCATCGCTGTGGATGACTATCCCTATGCTGGTATGGATTTCAGAGGAGATTTGGATTTGGTGCTAGCACCAAACAAAACATGGGGAGAGATAGGTAACCATTTTTTAAGTTTTATCAATTTTAAGAATTTTATTTATTTTGTGTGTTTTAAATATGAAAATGAACTTAAATATATTTTTGATGGGATTAAAATATTGACATAAAGATCATGTTCCAGATGTGGGTTCCATAAGACCAGACAGATTTCTGTTCCAGATGTGGGTTCCATAAGACCAGACGGATTTCTGTGGCATAGGCGTTGCGGAAGAGGTGGCTGCTGAGATAGAGAGGGTCTTATATGCAGTCCAAAGAAACTTGGTGAGGTTAACTCACCAAGTACCGATGGTGGCCATAGAAGACCTACCTGAGGAGATGTAGCACTGTGTGGTAGAAGTACCACGAGACTGGGTTTGCATTCTTTGATGTGTGGCCAATGCAGTGGTCACCTTCTTAGCCACTCATCCTGAGTCGGGTCGATAGATAGACTAGACATGATTATGGGCATTTAGTCTCGATTTTGTATATTATTTTTGAAACACTTTATGTACGCGCGGGAAGTTTTATGATATATATATATATATAATATATATATATAATATATATATATTTATATAGTTCCAAATTTTTGATGTTTGTTTTTATCTTGATTAATGAATGATATGCCAATCTAATGCTTGATTAGCGATAGAATCCGCTAATGAATTTTCAAATCGTGGAATGTGAAAATAACTAATAAAAACAAATGATTGTTGCAACATCCTCACTCTAAAAAATTGGCGATAGAAAAAAGGATCCCGAACCCAATAAATGTTATTTAATTGTTACACTACCAGCTGTGAGTTAAGATACACTACCAATGAATCAATTCCATAAGTAATGGATTCGGATAGTAAATTAATGATGACAGTATATTCGGCAATATTATTTGATGCAGAACCAATACATACTCCCCTTGACACCATCAATTGACCAGATGGATAATAAATCACCCAAGCTACAGAAGCAAGATTCTGAGTGTGCCGACTAGCACCATCGATGAATCTGAAATAGACAAAGTCATCCATCAACACCTGTGATAGAAAATAAAAAAAGTGTCCATATCACAAAAAATCCCGATAAAATATGTACAAAAATACAAAATATACAAAGAAGCCATTGATTGACTGTAACCTAAGCAAAGTACTTCTTGAGGTAGAGCCCATTTTGGGGTTCCGCCAACTTGTTCCCTTCAAAATTGACTAATTCATAAGCCCCTTTTTCTAAAACTCGTTTCACTATAAAGGGACCATACCACATAGACTTGAATTTGCCTGCCCCTAAGGCGTCTTTATCTTGATCATAGACCAAGACAAGATCACCTTCAGAAAAGACTTGAGGATGGACAACTTTATCGTACTGAGTTTCAACCCTTTTCTTATGAGCCTCATTGATTATGGCTGCATCTCAATGCTGCTCATCGAGATGTTCCAAATGAAGGAGGCGCTCTTCGAGACTAGAGGTCTATGGAAGGAGCTCAATAGCTAGCCTAAGGGATGGAATTCCACATTCAACAGGAAAAATAGATTCCATCCCGTAAACTAACTGAAAAGGTGTAAAATGGTGGTAGTCTTTACCGAGGTTCGGTATGCTTAGAGAGTCGGGTACAACATGATATGCCAATTGGAGCGATTTTTGTCAATTTTCCTTTGCAGGATCATCTTGAGGGACTTATTCACGGCTTCGACTTTCCCATTGGCCTGAGGATAATATGAAGATGAATGCTCCTGCCGAAAGCCCAACTTAAGAGCCAATTCGATCATCAGTTGATTCTCGAAGTGACTGCCATGATCAGTGACAATCTCTCTCAGGATACCAAAACGTGAAATAATCTGATTGAAGAGGAACAATTCCACTGTCTTACTATTGCTTTTATAAGTAGGCATGGCTTCAGCCCACTTCGTAAAGTAGTCTACGACCACTATAACGTACTTGTGATTTGTTGCTGAAGGGGGATTACAAGTAGTAAAGTCAATACCCAACTTTGTAAAAGGACTGAAAGTGGTAACAGGAAAAAGGGGAGTTGGATGCATGTGCAGCTTCTGAGTATAGACTTGACAAGGGTGGCAAAGTTTGACCGCTTCAATACAATCTTTGAAAATCAAAGGCCAAAAGTAGCTGGCGCGCAAGATTTTCTGGGTTGTCGCAAGTGCAGCTAGATGACCACCACAAGCTCCACTATGGCAATCATTAAGCACAGACTCTGTTTCCTCTAAGGTTAAACACCGCCTAAGGATTGAATCAACCCCTCGGCGATATAATGTATCACCAATGATGACATAGTTTTTAGCTAGGTGATGTAATTTTTGATGTTCATCCTTGGAGGAACTAGAAGGGAACTTCGATGTCTAGAGATAGATTATGATATCTCCATACTAGGGATCTTGTGAAGAGATGAGGAATAGATGTTCATCTAGGAAACTTTCCTCATAAACAATATCTTCTCCACAAGGCAGTTCGAAAATTAATTCTGCAAAAACCAATGATTTCTTAGACTTGGATGACAAGAACTCAAGATCAAATTCTTGTAAAATAACAATCCATTGATTGTATTTTGCCCCAATCACTTGCCTACTGAGGAAAAATTGGAAAGGAATGACCGACGCTAAGACAAATGTTTTGCATAACAGAATATAATGGCGAAGCCGCTGGACAACATGGACAACTGCCAAGACCAATTTCTCAATAGCGTAGTTCAGGACCTACCAAGCCTCGACTCAAGTAGTAAATCACATGCTCTGTGAGAGAATCATCTTCTTGAACCAGAACCATACCTATGGTTGATTCTGTGGCTGCAAGATATAAAAGGAAATCTCTATCATAATCTGGTGGAATCAAAAGTGGGGTAGAGATTAATGCCTATTTCAAGGCATCAAAAGATCATTGCACAAAGTTGTCCCATAAAAATGGAACTCCTTTCCTCAGTAAATGCATAAATCCTTTAGTTATCTCAGCATAGTTTTCTATAAGCCGTCTCAAGAAATTTGCCTTCCCCTAAAGACTTTGAAGTTGTCGGATAGAAGACAGGGGAGGCGACTGAATTATTGCCTCAACCTTGAAGGGATCAACTTGAATCCCTCCAGTTGATACAATGAACCCTAACAATCGACCAGATGTAACTGCGAAAACACATTTATTTGGATTCAACAGGATCTTGTAAAACTTACATCTCTAAAAAACTAACTGAAGGTGACTAGGATGATTGATTCTCTTTCGAGAAAGAGCAGCTAAATCATCCAAGTATGCCTCGATGACATGCTTGATGTCATGGAAAGCGTAAGACATGGCCCGCTGAAACATGGCTCCAGAATTTTTAAGTCCAAAAGGCATATTTTTGTACGGAAAGGTACCCCAGGGACAAATGAAATCTGTCTTATTCTGGTCTTCTGGATGGATAGATATTTGATTATAACTAGAGAATCCATCCATGAAGGAGAAAATCTCATTACTCGCATATTCATCAACTATCTGATCAATAAACAGTGTGGGGTAATTATCTTTCAGACAAGCTTTGTTCAAATCCATAAAGTCAATGCACACTCGAATCATTCCTTGTTTTTTATCAACTGGGACTGGATTAGAAACCCAATCCGTTAGAGGAATAGGGTATATGAAACCTGCCTTGAGCAGCTTTTCTACTTCAGCTTTAATAGCTGCTACTTTCCTAGGATTGACCAGTCGAATCTTCTGACAAATCGGCTTAGCGTTTTCATATGTCTTGATCTCATGCTGAATGATGGATGGATCAATACCAGACATTTCTTCTTAAGGCCAAGCGAATACATCCCGGAAATCTTTAAAGAGGTCGGTGTAAGTTTGAATCTCTTCAAGGGAACACTCAACTCCGACGAAGACATTTTCTCTCACATTAGGGTTCCTAGAGATGTTTATCGGTATGGTTTTTGAAATGACTGACATATTACCCTTGGCACGTATGTGTGCTAGAGCCAAAGGGTTTGAGACATACAAACATTGCTAGTAAGTAGATTAGAGAACCTGGATTCGACTTCCTGCAATGGGGGAAGAAAATATGAATGGTGATGTAAATCTTCCCATGGTCAATCTACACCTGTCATTGCTTCTAAGATTTCTTCCTTAGATGGTAAAACCATATCCAAGTAATCCATAGTAGGAGTAGAGTCAAGGGTCCAAACTGGGGTCACATCACCATCTAACTCTTCCTCTGAAAAAGGAGAAGGATGGTCGTCTACAAAGTTAATGATAGATTGATATCTAAGATCTGCTGTAGACATAGGGAATGCCCTTCCACCAACTTGTCCTTCATCTAATGTGGTTGTAGGCGAAGGCAAGGTCCAAGGGTCTGAAAAATAATGAGTCCGCAAGAACTCTTCCCGTGAAGACTCTTTGGAGGACGAAATGGCATTGATTCTAGCTATAGGAGTGTGAAGATCAAATGTACCCATCAATGAAGAATACATCCCAAATCCTAGATTCTCGATAGGTTGATGGGGGTTATCCACCAATGGAATAGTAGAATCTAAAGTTGCACGAGGGTCAACTGGAGAATAATCCAATTAATCAACTTTAACGATTCTCCCCTCACGAGGAAAACAAAGGACGCGAAACATAGTCGAAACTACGACATCCATTTCATAAATCCAATTCCATCCTAAGAGGAGATTGTAATTGAGGTTGGCATCAATTATTTCTACTTCGACATTAATGACCTTTCCTCCAACACATATAGGAAAGGCTGGGATAATTCCATGTGGCCTATGAGAATGTCTGTCAAATTCTGTCAAGAGGGTGGGTGAAGGAAGAACTGAAGGTGATCCAATGGCCTTCCAACATGACATAGACATTACACATGTGGAAGCTCCCTCATCTATAACTATTCAAAAAATATTAGTTTTCCTGTAAGTAGACTTTATTTGAAAAGCCATATGATGAGGAAGTCTCTTTTTGACACTGAGCGAATCAAAAGTGAGCATTAAAGAATTTTTTAGATCTACTGCCCCGATCGCTGAAAGAAAAGCACTTCGTTGAGTAGGACATGAATGGAGTACCTCTAAAGCAGAAATAGTGCAAGGACTTTGAGCCAGATCTTCTACAATGAAGTAGTTCTAGGCTGCCCTAGCATGAGGGTTGATAGTCACGCAGTTGGCAGAATCTTTCGTATATGAGGTATAGACTCGATAGAGGGTTTCTCAATATGAAGTGGATCCATAGTTTCAGGAATAGATTTATCCTTAGATGTTTTTGATTCACCATATTCCCATGAACGTGTAGCCACATTGACATTAGAACTCATCATGAAAACATTTGAGGAATTATCCCCCTCCTGGTTGCCCCCTGTAGAGGTACCAGGATTTGAGTTCGCGCCAGCAAGTAGTTTCTACCCTTGGGGGAAAGGGTTAGCTAAGACAACTTGGGAGCTAGAAGACCCTCGCTGCACTAACAAGCATTGAGCATCTTGAATTTTCTAGCAGAGATGAGTCAAATGATCTCCACTGCATAACTTGCATGGAAATTTAACTTTCTCCTTAGACTCTTTTCTATCCTCACCAGCACCATTTCTGAGCTTGTTCACATTACCCTTCCCATCCTGATTATTTTTTTTACCTTGTCCCTTATTCTTCCCATCAGAATTTTGATTTCCTTTGGGGTTAGAAGCCTGAATGACTTTTACAGAAGAAGGTTGGGAAGGCGAAGGAGTAGACGGTGCAACCTGATTGGAAGAAGCAATTTGTAGAGACAATTGGTGCAATTGGTTCAAAAGGTTCACTGCATTTGCATCAATCAATCCAAAAATACCATCAGCATAAGGGTTGGCTTCGGTTTCGCTATATCAACCATGGATCTAGGAGCATCAAGCAAGATTTTCTGAAGAGTCCCAGACTGAGAATATATCAGTTTTAACTGCTGGGTGCGAAAGATAGCCTGCTCTTTCTGAATAAACGCCAGACATAGGAACATCCTTGGATATCTCGTGTTTTAATGATTTTAAAAACCATTCGAGATAGGATTCAGGTGGAATTTTAGCTTTGATGAGCCTCTTTCTCCGTCTCCATTCCTGGATATGATTCGAAATGTGAGTAGCCGTGTCTTGATGAAAATTGGCTAGAATTTCAGTTCTGGCTTCGTAATGGACAAACAACTTAAAATGGTTTAAGAAAATGTTATCCAAATCAATGAAAGACGTAAAGGTCCCCCCTGGCAACTCTATATACCACTTAGCTGCATTCCCAGTTCAGGTGCATTGAAATAATCTCAACCTGATCGGATCATCGATCAGGGAGTTAGATGAGCACCATAAATGGAACGTGGTTACATTGTCACCCAGGTCTTCACCACTCTTCCCTTCGAATTTTGGAATATATGATGGAAGTTTGGTTGGGACCGAAGGCCAAGCCGAATTGTATCTGTTTGGATCATTCGTCAGCTTAGTCAAGTTTGGCAGATTAAGCGTGGCTAGAAAAGGAAGTTGTAGAGGACATTGGGGGTTCCACCCAGATTGGGCGGGGTTCCCAAAAGTCTGAAAAGAATGAATTGGATTTGAAAAGCAATAGGTTCCTTGAAGTAACTAGTAGAACCTACTGAACGAAAAGGTGACCCTTGTGGTCCAACAAAACTCAGAGTTTGACCACCTCCAAACGGAAAACCTCCGTAACTAGCAAAGTTTCCCCATAAAGAATTATTGTAAGGAGCTGACAGCCCCTAGTAAGGGTTCCAAGCATTAGCTAAGGGTGGAAAACTTTGAAATGAATTGACTGAGGAATACGACACATTCCCTTGTTGGCTGAAAAATTTATTCCCAGTTCCTATCCCACTAACCACAGGGGTTTTCCCACTTGAAAAGGATTACTACCTTGACCTGTGAAAGGAAAAGGCATATACCCTACTATCGGATTAGAATGTGGTATATGACCACTTCCAAATGGGAAACCTTGAAAAGAAGCTGATCCACTCATCATGGACATGGAGGCAGTTAATGGTGCATTCAATGGAACTGAAGGAATACCTTGAGAGGGCATTCCAAAAGTGAAGAATCCAAAACTGGATTCATTGGCTTGAGAACTTCCACTCGTAGACAAAATCGAAGTAGACCCAAATAAGTATGTGCTAGCAGTAGACACAAATAAGGATGTAGAAGGGATGGAAATAGTTCCTCCCCCTTGCATTGACATGAGAGTCTGCATACTCGTAGCACTCGCGGTGGATGCCATGCTTCGAGCAGTGGTCATCGAAGGGATAGATGTGTGTGGACCTGGGCTTGAAGGCCTGTGAGTCAAAGTTCCAATGTATAACAATACATCAGGATGATCAAAAGGGAGAGGATAATTCCAAGTGCAATTGACTCTGAAAGCTCTTCTACCTCAATAATATCTTCTGACTGGAAGAGCACACGAGAAAGAAATGGTGTGTTCCTCTCTAGCTCTATAGTAGTACCAGGCCTATCTTGCGAACTAATGCCCCCAAGTGGAGGATCAATCTCTGATGTGCTGCTGCCACTGGTTGAAAACCACTGGTAGAATCACTACTATGCCTTCTAGGAGAAGGCTTTGGACTCGCAGGTGAAATCCCACAAAGTCTATGGGACTGTCGAGGTGGTCGGTCAGCCACTTTGAATTATTTTTATAAGATCTACTTAAAGTCTCAAGAAAATTGAAAGCTAGGCCGACTAGGAGCACAGAACATACACTAAAAATGTCCCTAAAGAATTCAACAATCAAACAATAGACTGGGGTAATTATGCCCCAGGTCTACTAGCGAAGGTATAAGAGGTAGTTACACTGACCTCCATACAATAGCCTTTGCCAGTGCAAACCCCCAAGCTTCGCAAGGGTGCCCTCGAGAAGTACCGTTGAATGTGATGCAACGTCAACCTCAGGTGCCATGAGATTCCCCTCCGCAACCACCTGTGTAGATCCCTAGGATAGGAAACTAAAGATACCAACTCATATCAGAGGCCGGGTGGAATAGTCGTGAGGTAAGATCCAAAAAGTAAGAGAGGGGGTATCTCTCGTCCTTATCTTCACAAACCCTCATGCTTAACTCTCCCAGTCACAGAACTTTCCCAGTATCCTTAATGGTATTGGATTTCACTCTTTAATCATACTTCTATGTTTTACAATTTAGAGTGGCCTTGGAGAGTTTACTCTCCTTTTGCCTAATCCAAGACCCTAAATAAACCTAAAACTTGTTGGTGTATACTGATTGACAATACAAAAAGTTCTATTTTATTTTATTAAGCGCTTGATTTTAAGTGGATGTTCTTTTAAGTCAAAGGGACAATATGGAAATGAAACCAATGGTGTTTGTATGACACAAAAGAAATTAATGAAAAACTAACTTATATGCAATGCACTTGTTTGTTATTCGATGAAAAGCAACTTCTACTTGGGTTCTAAGAAACTTCTATAAAGCAAAACTTTTTCCTTTTCTTTTCTCATAATAGACTTTACACTTACAAAAACTAAAAAGACTATTGATGCTTTAATAATGCAAAACTACCCTAATGCAAGGTGTACATGATAATGCAAAATTCTAGATTCCTCTAAAAATATATGAAAGCAATTGTTTAAAACTTTTTAATAAGCCAACTTAAATGTTTGAAGATAATGCAAGTTTCAAATACAAATTTTCCTCCAAATAAGCAAGGAAAATCTCGAAAAATCACAATTCACTTTCACAAAACCAAAGAAACCAAAATCAAATTCGGCAAAAGAAAGAAAAAACAATGTTTTTTAAGAACTTTTATTTTTCAAGAAGCAAAGAAAACAACTTTTAAAAAGCACTCAAAATGCCACCAAAGACTCAAATGCCGAAAGCAAAGCACAAGGAAAATTTTTAAGTTACCAATTCAACACGAATGAAAACTTGAACAAAAAAGGTGTTTCAACTTGCACTAAATGATCCAAAAGAAGCAAAAGAGCTTTGAGAAACTGATCAAGAAATCAGGAAAGACACACTTTCAAATCCATCAACAAGAAACTTTCGAAAAGTAAGAAAAGGTGTATGGCCACAAAAATGATGGGAAGCAAAGCAAGTAGACCAATATGAAGTTTGACACAAATATTGAAAACAATCTATTGTTTCAAAAGACCAGAACAATCAAGAACGTTTATAAGAAGCCTTGTGTGTTCAAAAACAAATCATAAAACTCACTCAAAAGCAAACCGAGGCCAAATACTTTTCAAAGCAGGAGAGAATTCAAAACTGTAAGCTCACGGAATAATTAAATTCTAGAGATAGAAAATGATCACTCAGAAACCACACAGACCAAGAAACAAATCTTTTTGGGCAGAAAGATTTGAAAAAAGCATGCAAAAACTGGTATACGCGACTATGCCCCTACACAGGTGCATGTACACGCACTTTTGATAAAAGAAACTCATGTATACGTAGTTTCAGTTCAGAGAAACAAGCATGTGTATGCTTCTGTAAACAGACAAAGGTGCGTATATGAAGTTTTACAAGAAAAATAAAAAATGAGGTTTGATGAAAAAGATCAGACTTGAATTCTGAGTCCCTACAGGAGCAGGAAATATTGTCACAGCAAGCAAACCAAGAACTGAGCCCTGATTGACACTGAACAACCCAAACTAGTAATAAAGATACTAAATCATACACTTCTGAACCATAGACTGTACCAATCAGTGATATTATGAAGATCTACTATCATATTACAGAGTTCAAAATAGATAGCAACAAGGATCACCCTTCCTTCTTAATTAGTCAATCAATCAGATTCAATTTCCTTATATAATAGTTCTATGTTCATATCTAAGAGAACTTCATTGACAGACAATAGTAAAACAATAGAATTTGATCAGATAGATCAGTCAGATCTGAACAAAAGCTTTTATTTTTGTATATGCTACTTGGAAGAGTTGAACCTGTGTGTACACGTGATTTGGCTGAGATGAACCTGCATATAGATCTGCAAATTTTGACTCAGAAATTTGCTGCAATTCCAGACTTCAGACAAACCCAGATCATGATAGATAACAAATAGAATAGGCGCAAAAAATCAGTTCTAGTCACAACCAATATCAGATCATTCAAGAATAAGCCATTTCAAGTCTCATGATTCTTGATCCAATGTTGAACTCAAGGTGCACATGAATATTTCAAATGCAGTCCCAAACATAACCGTGCAACATAATATATACTTCAGATAGAAGTACTCCTTAGAATCTCATTTCCTGCACACCTTGGCCTAATGATCTTCTCCTCCTTATATACTCTTAGGAATTTCTCAATACCTTGGACCAAAATCACTTAGGACTAATACCTTGGACCCAATGCCTAGGGTCAATACCTTGGACCAAATGCCTCAGACCAATTACCTTGGACCAAAAATACCTTGGAACAAATACCTTGGAACAAAACTTGGTTTTCCAACATGTACGTGATTTTTCTCCTGTGAAAGTGCGTGTATACTTTATACGCTATTTTTGTTCTGTTAAACTGCGTGTATATGCACCTTGAACAAAGCGAACTAGAGTATACCTCTATTTCTTCCTTCTTTGGAGTCTGATCTATAATCCTTTGCTGTTGACCTGCTACACTGTGAACTTTCATCTGACTGAGTTGGCATCAAGGACAATACCTGTATCATAATGCCAACACTTATGAATTCCTCAATTGACTGAAAACAAGGATTATAGCATAAGAGAAGTCAAGTTGTAAAGTGCCTTTGAGTTTGGCTCCCCACGATCTAGAAAACAACATACCAAATCGAGGTGGTATATCAACTACTAACACGTCCATCAAAACATTCTTGGCTGGGATTTGATCTAAGGAAACCACTAAATCTTTGATGAGACCAATGCAATGAACTCTACCAGAATCAAATGAATACAAATCATGATACGATCGGGTGATATCCAGGCCCATGTTTTCCATGATAGCCTTGGGCATCAAATTGTGAGAATCTTCGGAATCAAGCATAACATTATGAAGAATATACTCATGTAGTCTAAGACTCAAATAAAAGGGCGGGATCTCGCTATCTTCTAGCTGACCATATATAGCTGGACCAAAAATAAGCTCAGGATGATCATCCTCAACATTCACCATGTCGGACAAATGATCAATTTGCAATATTCTAGACACATGGTGTCTGTAATGGCTATTCTTAACAAGCTCAATCAAAGGAATGGACACTTTCAATTTATCAATTTCACTTTCTAAATTAAAATATGTGACTTTTTCTACCTCTTTGACAATGATGTCCCTCTTATCTATTTGCTCCTTCGTTACACTATCCTTTTTCTGATTGTCTTTCTCTTTTGCAACTGTACTTGTTAATGGTAGATTTACCTTGCTAGGATTTGATTGGCATGCTCATTTCCTCTTTTTTGATTGTTTGAGAGATCATTCTTTGACTGAACATCCTTCCTCTTTTGAATAGGATTGACTGGTACATCTCTGCTACTCAAAGAGTATTGTTTCTGCTATGCGCTCAAAGCATTCATATAGCCACGCTGGTAATCATCAAATTTAGTCTCCAAATCAACACCATTTGCTAAGATGTAGTCCTCATCCTTTAGAATGTCAGAACTTTTTGCATACTCCTCATCTTTGGTTAGAAATACAGGTATACCATCTGCAGTGAAGAAATGATTTGTTTCAATTATAGGATCTTCCTCCTCTTCTTCTTCAACTCCTTGAACATAATTCTGCTGTAACGGGGTTTTGATCTGCTGCTGTTGTTGTTGTGCTAGTTGTTTTGGTGCTTTTTGCTCTCTTTGTTTGATTCAAAATTGGGGATGCTATTGCCTTCTAAAGTTTGGGTTCCGGATATGCGGTTCAGGTTTGTCTGATATGAAAAACCGGTCAACCATCCTTTCCATTGTTCGAATCAATGTATCCACTTTTGCATCTGAAGTAGATGTTTCTTCTTTCATAGTCACTCTTTTCTCTGATCTCATTCTTTCTCTTTTGGCCAGCAAGTTCACTTCTACGCTCACAACGTTCTTTTGCATGTCTTCTAGAGTTGTAGGATCACGCTCACGTAACTGATATGCCATATCGGCATCAAATCCATCTGGAAACTTAAGAAAAACCAATCCCTCTGGTGGTTTTCACACAAAATCTGAAGGGGATTCTTATTCACCTCCCACCGATCTAGGAACTGCCTCTGAAGGATAGGTAGAGTAGGGATAGAAGCTAATAGTAGGGCTCTGAACCATTTCCGAACTTCTCCTCCAAAACTTTGTACAAAAAGCCTCATCATCACATCTTCAATTTTAACTTCATGGAGGTCAAAGGAATCATTAATCTCGTCTACATGCCATTTAGATGTAATAGTTTGAGTGTTGTCAAACAATGGTATTTTGTTTGATAATCAGGGGGCATGGCACGAAGATTTTGAGGAAAAACCAGGGGTGCATATCAGGCATCCATAACTGGAGATGGGGGAGGTGGTGGATTTAAAATAGGGATTGGGATATTCAATATAATCAAAGGGGGATTAACAATAGTTTGAGTGGTGTGAACAATCTAGAAGAAGGCAGAGGATGAGGGATAGTTTGAGTGGTAGTATATGCAAGGGAAGTATTTTGAAAATCAAAAGATGGCCTATGAATCTTATTTTGCACCCAAGTGTTTAAGTTTGAAGAGAGGTTATGCAAGAGATCAAAAGTGTGAATAACCTGTGACCCTGATTCATTGTGGGAAAACAAATCTTCAATGGGGTTATGAAGAGATATAGAGGAATCAACAACTGTCTGATCAATCCAACTTAAATATTTACTGCAAAATAAAATTTTCTCAAAATTAATATCAAACTCAATGTCCTGCAAAGTTTCTAACCTTTCTGGGAGTGAATTAACTCTAGGAATGAAATCCTTACTTGATTGTTCTCCGGTTAACTAGAACTCTCTGCAACTTTCTTAGATTTTTTTCCCAATGTTTTGAGGATCACTGACAATGGTCAAAGGATTCGGATCTGGATTGGATCTAGCGTATTTTTAAGAAGCCAATATGTCTAATTTTGAAAACCAAGATATTGCTTTACAACTTTCAATTCAGCCTATGATTAAATTATAAAACTCATCATCCACAAGCTTAAGAATTTAAATTAAAAAACTTACTAGGGTGATTAATTTTTGATCGTTCGTTCCTAGTATGGTTGCCACTATGTTAGCACCTGGATTGAACCTCAGGCTGAATAAGGCAATTCTGGGTAACCACAAACCATGCTTAACCAAGTAGCTAGCCCTACTAGGCCAAGAGAAGGCTCTCTCTGTAAGGATCTCAGCCAAAATGACTGGATCAAGAAACTAATATTAGGCTAGGTATAGTAGCACATGATTTTGATTTGATTATTTTGAAGGATTTTGTTGGATTAGAAAGAGCCAAATAGTTAGGGCAAGGAAATTAGGTCAAAAATGCAGGGTGTTCAATGGGGCAAGGTAGGCACAATGATCAGAAACTTAAGGTTTGATGCATGAGGTGAAAAGACAGGTGAGGAGCTAGAAAGAGCATGTAAATCACATGGATTCTTCCTAAACTGAAGAAAACACAGACTGCGAAATGTTTACCCAAAACAGAGCATAAAAGATATGGATTCTACCTCTCAGACTTGTATACATTCACATAAAGGCAATGAAATGATGAAATGGAGTCAACAATACATTCTAACACATGAATACAAAATAAAAACTGAACTAAGCATCATACCACATGGATCCCAAAGAAATAGCTACAATTTTTCATTACTCTCCTGCTGTAACTGATACAAAATGATATCTAATCAAAACATAAGCATCCCACTGAGTCCAACCCCTACATTGACTAAGGAAAAGAATCATATAGACCCCAAAAAAAGCATCCTAAGCTCAGGGAGTTGAATCCATGAGAGGAGGCGCGGTTTCCAACAAAATCTGAACTACTAACAAGAAAATAGGGCGGTCAAAGTGACTCATCCCTAATCCAAACAAACTAATACATTACACATCATAAATTTGTTTTACCTAATGAATCTACCCTAGTAAGCTCTAGAAGCATCATAATTACATTAAACTTATCAATTACAAGGGTAAAAACATAATTTGTCATGGTAGAATTGAAAACTGGGTCGAATCTGCAAAATTTTGGTCAAAGCATCAAACAAGTAGTGCCAAGTGCCAGCGCATAGCGCCAAGTGTAGTTGCGCTGTTTAATCAATTTAGTTTCCTAAATTGCTTTGCATAAATTATCAACCGAGACTCGTAAGCTGATGAAGTGTAGTGCACTGTATGTGCTAGTTAACCCTTCTTACTTCATTGTTTTGTATTTTTATATTGTTTTGCTTTGGGGGTTTCCTTGATTCCTAATGATGTATAGTCTGAATGATGAGAAACTGAGTCTAAATTTCCTAAATGTGAACTAATCAAAATCTAAGTTAAAGGAAGGATAAACATAACATCTGTCCTATCTTGTCATTTAATCCCAAGTAAAAAATTAAGAGGTGAATTTGTAAGGCAAATTGAAATAATTACAGAAAATGAACTGACTAAAGCACTTTTAGTTGTCCACGCCTCCAATTTTGAAAGATAGATTTCTTGAGATGGAAAACAAGCAAATTACAGTACTTTATAGTTTAAAGAACTAAATCAAATATGTAGAGAGTAACTAATTGATTACAATCCTTGTGTGAAATGAATGTTTAACCATTTAGTTTAGGATGGATATCAGTTTGAAATGGTGACCAAAAACATTTATCCACACAGTGCATTGGTAACCTGAACTAGGAAATAAATAACAGAGGAAACAAATAGTAAGTAAACTAATCAACAATGCATCCTTGTTACTTTTCCACCTTACCCTGTTAAAACAAAACAAGTTTCATTTATGAAATAGATAGGAAAAGCAAGACTGCATCATCGAATTCTAACATTATGCTACTGAACAGAATTGAAAGAAAACAAACTGTTATCACCGATGGCTGGTTCGAGTTAATGCTACGATAAACTACCGGATTTATTAATTAGCCACGAAGAGTGGAAACAGAGTCCTATTGCTCCCGGGTTTCTTCGTTTGACTCCACCTTTGACTGTGGTCTTGTGCTAGCTTTTTTATCGATCTGGGTTGGGTGACTAGGATAAGATCCTTGTCGTAACCATTCTAGAGATGCCCATGTGGCCGGTTTCCTCACTTGACACCTGCAACTTGTTCAACCATGGAAGTAGCTACGAAACACACGGTTAGCTACAGAATGGGCTACATTCCATAGCTAATTTGCAAAAACTTATTTCAAATAGTAAAAACATAAAATTATAACATGTCAATCATTTAATGTCTTCCTTGAGACAAAATCTATCATTTATCAGTGATGGGGATCTGTATTTCATGGAAAAACAAGAGAAAGAAGTGAGAAAAGTTGTCAAAGAGAGAGTAGTTCTGAGGTCCAACATACCCCCACTGCAAAATCATTGCATGTCCCCATGCAATTTTGCCAAAACTGTGAACTCTTCTTTCCTATTGCATATGCTCAGATACCTCTGCCATTACATCTAACTTTCTTCTCTTTCTCTTCCTTGAAGTGACCGCCATCCTGGGTTTCTTCATGAGAAGTCTATATTTAAGGTTGATCACTGTTTATTTCAAGTTTCTATTCTTCCTCTTCAACTTCCTATTATTCTTGTACCATATCCCTAGGTGTAGTATTGTATTATCATGAATGGCTTTATCCAATTTGCTTTGTTCCTTCAGGGTTTCATTTTCTCTCTTGCTATGCCTGTTCAATATCTCTAACTCATATATTTCTTGTTTGAGAGAGTCAGTCAGAGGTTCTTGTGGATTGACAGGTTGTTCTGGATTGGTTGAGGATCCTGGATCCATTGAGGCACTTTTCTTTTCTAGAGATTCTATGTAATCATAAATTTGTTGTTGTACTGGGTCTATGCCTGGGGATCCTTTGCTGGGGATGCCTTCAGAATACTGTCTAGGAGAGTTTTGAGGACTGTATGTAAATGGAACATTTTCAGGAGATGATACTGGGGTTTCTTCTTCTAGATTTATGAACTATGTTTCCTTTGATGATACCTTCTTTACCATACCTCAGAGCCTAGAGCTCCTTCTGAGTTGTAGGGGTTTTATGTTCTCTTCCTTTGTACCCTTTTTCTCCTTTCCTATCTTTTCCTTCCTCTTGATTTGTTTCCTAATCTCTATCAATTTTTTAGAGATTGTTGTTCATCATCTTGTTGTAATGGAGATTTAGGTTTGTTATTAGTAATTCCACCAGATTTCTTTTTTATCTTCTTCTTCTGCTTGATTTGCTCTCTGATCTCTATTAATTTTTAAAGATTGGTTCTTCATCATTTTTTTGTACTAAGGGCTCAGGGTTGATTTGAATGGTTAGATTAGTCTTCTTTCTCCTACTCTTTCTGATACTATCTTCTTCAGGAGATTCTGGTGCCTCTTGGAAATGGTTTCTTATCATAAAGTTTTCCCAGGTGTCTCCTATTCTTTTTAGATGATACTTAACCGGTATTTTGACCAACCCATGATGGTACATGGTTGTCTCCAGGGATTCTATTTTCTTCTGTACATTTGAAGCCATCCTCCTTAGAATTTTTAGAAGGAATAAAGGGAGGTTGATGTTTCCATTTTCTAGAAAGTTCATCAATAAACATATATGATAAACATACATACATCCAAATCTTCCTAATAAATTTTTGTAATATCAAAAGCATGCTTATCCATTTATTTCTGAGTGTTGAAATAGGAATTCCTTTTCTAAACACAGTGACATCCATACCTGGGTTCTTGAGGATTACCTTCCAAGATTCACTATGAAATTCTTTGTTTTTGAACCATCTCTCACCAAATCTTGGCAGTTCTATAACCTCTTCTATGTAAGATTCTGTTACTACAAAATTAATGTCTCTAATCTCCACTTTTGTACCATCGAATAATCTAGCAAAAGTGTTTGTGATCTCCTTGTGATATCCATCAAAATTTTCAATGAATTTGAGCCATCCAATCTTCTGCAACATCTCCTCGAGTTGTGGGTACCCTTCCATAAACTTTGCCCCTACGGGTTCTGCCTTGATAATGAGTCCCATGGTCTCTGTTTCATAGAATTTTCTAACCTTCAGAATTACTCTCCTGGCCTATGAAATGGACTGTCTGCGGGTATGGTGAAAAATAACTATGAGTTTGTATGGAATAAGTAGACGGTGAGGGTTTGGAGAGACATGAATATGTTGGTTACATCGTGGTTGTGACCGTTAGTAGATGGAGTTATTAGAGACCGTTTAGGTACAGAGTATGGAGACCGTAGTAGAGGTGTGGTATGATGAAATCATTATAGACCGTTGGGTATCAAATGTGGAAGATGTGGCAGAGATGTGGTGGTCAAATCAAATGATGACTTGTTAAGGATACATATGATCATATATTATACATAACTTATGTTTATGACTTCCTGTTTGAAATAAATTTGCATTATACCTTAGAACTTAACCTTTTTCTTGATAATTCTTTTGGTGTTGATCCATAGGTACTTTGAGCATGGATGATCTCCAAAACTTGATTCTTCAATTTCCGTACATTCATGATTTATTTGTAAGCTATATAATTGTGCTAGAGCTAATAAGTAAGTTGTAGCTGCAGAATCAGATTAGCTGCGGAATGGAACCAACTGCAGAAGGTGAAAAGAAGGAAAAGTGAAATATGGCTTATGAATTATGGATGTAAAAATAAAATGGAAATGAGTTATGACAATGAGGTGGAATGAGATGTAAGATAAAATGAGAAATAGGGCGAAATGGAGTAAAACTGTAAAAATAAAATGTAAATGAAATATGACAGTGAGATGAAGTGGAACTATAAAAAAGAATGAAAACAAAATGTGATGAAATGAGACTATGAAATTGCAGACTCTATATTGCAAATAAATGTAACTTTTTGTCACTACTTATTACAGAAAGGAAATGGAAAATATAGGATGTCAGAAATCTCTAATTTTCACCCTGTATTTTCTATATAAGTATGCCAATCAATGATTGGTTTCCAACCTTATACAATTTATTATTTATTTTTGGGTTTTTTTATTAGCCATTTTTTGGGAAAAATAAAGACTAAGTTAGTGGAGAAGAAGGATTCTTCTTCACTAGCTTCATTTCAGATTTATCCTAGAAAATTCTAATGAACTCCTCTCTTGAAACTGGTTTTTGATATATCTTCAATCGATGACCATTCACAAGAAGAGGTATTTTGCTTCCATCTATTGTTCTTATTCTCACCGCTCCATTGTTAAGGACTTCTTCAATCTCATATGGACCAAGCCAATGAGTTTGAAACTTCCCTTGAAAATCTTTGAACTTTGAATCAAACAATAGTGCCTAATCTCCTGCCTAAAATTTCTTTTCCTTAATATATTTATCATGCCATTTAACCCTATGATGTTGGACTATACTGGTTCTTTCGACTACACGTTGCCTGATTTCATCAAGTTCATTGAGTTGCTCCAATCTATGTTTTTGTGCCTTTGATAAATCCAATCCCAATTGGACTACCATCTTGAAGATTTTAATTTGAAACTCTATAGGGAACATGGCTTGTTTCCCATAAACAAGTTCATAGCGTGTATGTCACGTTGTGTTCCTCCATGTAGTTCTATAGGCCCATAAGGCTTCAGGAAGCCTTTCTGCCCAGTCTGTTCTATGTAGATGCACAGTCTTAGTGAGAATTCCTTCAATCACTTTATTTGTAGATTCAACTTGACCATTTTCTTGTGGATGATAGGGAGTAGATTTCCTATGTTTGATCTTGTAATTTTCCACAAGATCCTTCACCATTTATATGTAAATTGAGATCCCTGATCTATCACAATTTATCTTAGAACACCGAAACGAGTGAAGATGTCCTCAAAAAAGAAAATTAACTACATATTTTTCATTAGCAAAAGGTAATGCTTTGGCCTCTACCCATTTAGTGACATAATAAGTGCATACCAATATATACTTCTTTTTCTTAGATGAAGGATTAATTGGCCCAACAAAATCTAAGGCCCATTTTTCAAAAGGTTCAATGAGTACCTAAATTTGTAGTGGCATTTCATTTGAAGGAGCATGTTTCCCTACCCTCTGGCAGCTATCACACCTCTTGACATATTATTTGGCATCTTTGAAGATGGATGACCAATAATATCCTAAAGAAAGGATTTTATAGGCTGTCCTCTTGTCAGCAAAGTGTCCACCAAACGGTTTATCATGGCATGCCTTAAGAATCTTAGGCATTTCATATTCCCTAACACATCTTCTGATCATAAGATCTGGGCCTATTTTATACAATTCATTAGTGATCCATGAGTATCTTGCACTTATCTGAATGATTTTTCTTTTTTCTCTAGGAAACAAATGTGAAGGAAATTTCCCTGTGACTAAGTAATTAGCAATATCTGCAAACCAAGGAGTTTGAATAGTCACTGCAAAAAGATATTCATCAGGAAAATTATCTTCAACTAGAGTGTCATCTTTGATATTCTGAATTCTAGACAATAAATCAGCAACTATGTTTTGTTTTCCAGGTCTATCGCACAATAATATTGAAATCTTGCAAAGGTAAAAGCCATATTGTAACTCTGCCATTAGTAATAGGTTTATTCATTAAATATCTAATTGTAGAGTGATCTGTATGAACAAAGGTTTCATAGCCTGTTATATATTGTCCGAACTTGTTTATTGCACGAATAACAAGTAAAAATTCCTTTTTAGTTACAACATAGTTCAACTCAATGGGAGTCAAATTCTTACTTGTATAGTAGATGGCATATTGAATCAAGTTTTTTTTTCCTAATACAGTTCCCATAGCTATATTTGAAGCATCTATTGAAATGTGAAAAGGTAAAGGTAGTTTCCAATTTGGACCTCTCAAGATGGGTGCTTCAAAAATTTTTGTTTTTAAAGTCTCAAATGCTAACTAGCAGTCAGGATGCCAATTGAATTCACAATCCTTGGTGAGTAATTTGAAGAGTGGGGATGCTATTTTAGTGAAATTTTCTATAAATCGTTTATAGAATCCTGTGAATCCTAGAAAACTTCAAACATCCATTTGGCAATTTGGAATTGATAATTTAGAGATGACTTCAACCTTAGGTTTATCAGCTTTAATCCCATCTCCTGAAATGTGATGTCCTAAAACGATACCTTCTGTAAACATCATAAAACATTTTTCATGGCTTAGGTTTGCTTCCTTACATATTTTAAGAAATCTTTCCAAATTTTCCAAAGCTTCTTAAAATGTATTCCCATAGACTGTAAAAGCATCCATATATACCTCTACACAATCATGTATTAGATAAGAAAAAATTTCTAGTACTGCTCTTTGGAATGTTGTAGGTGCATTACATAACCCAAA
Organism: Pinus taeda; assembly: GCA_000404065.3. Taxonomy (NCBI): domain Eukaryota; kingdom Viridiplantae; phylum Streptophyta; class Pinopsida; order Pinales; family Pinaceae; genus Pinus; species Pinus taeda. Next base: position 36,747 of record APFE030300618.1, on the reverse strand, counting down.
AGGAAGTACTTGGTAGGCATAAGTTCCCCATGGACAAGTAAATGTGGTTTTATCTTGATCTTCAGGTGCCACCTGAATTTGATTATAACCACTAAAACCATCAAAGAATGAGAAATTCTTCTTACATTCTAACATATCTAACACTTGATCTATAAAGGGCAAAGGAAAATGATCTTTAAGGGTAGCTTTATTCAATTCTTAGTAATCGATGCACACCCTCCATTTACTATTCTTTTTAGGCACAATTACTAAAGGAGAAACCCATTGGCTGTCTGAAATTGGGTAAATGAAGTTTATATTCAATAGTTTTTGTAGCACTTCTTTCACAATTTCCCTAAGATTTGGATTCATTCTTCACTGAGGTTGTCTGATAGGTCTACAATTTTCCTCAATGTAGATGTGATGTATACAAGTCTTAGGACCAATTCCTTTCATGTCAGTATATTCCCATGCATATGCAGCATGATGTTGTTGTAATGTTTTGATTAGCTTTTCCTTTTGTAATTTCTCCAAGTTATTGTTTATGTTCAATGTTCTCCCTGGAAAGATTTCAATTGTAGAGCTACCACATTCTTCCATAGAATAAAGAGACATCTGTCTAGATGACAAATATTCAATGTTGGATTTTTCTTGAAATTGATCATGTTCATATTCTGGAGATGATTCAAAATTTTCCATTGTATTTAAGATTTGACTATCTTCACTAATATCTGAAATAGTAAAGAGAGGTTGAATGTAATTTTCATCATCAATCCATTCTTTGTCATCTGTTTCTGTTATTGTTCTTGCTGGAGGATATAGAGTGAATTTCTTTGTTGAATTCCCATCAGAAATATACATATCACCATATCTACATCTAATGAAAGCATCAACTGTGGCCAGCCAAGGTCTTCCTAATATGAGTGGATGTCCTCCTAGATTGTTCTTGGGGGTTAAGATCATAAAATCAACAGGATATTCCCAAGAATCTAAGGATACTGAAATATCTTCTAACACTCCATCTGGTTTGATTATATATATGTCCGCTAGTTGCAGTAATGTAGGTGTGTAAAGAATATTAGGAAGCTTGAGCTGTTCCATGGTTTGTTTGCTCATGATGTTTATTGTTTCCCCTAAATCAATCAATGTATTTAGAATTTCAACTCCATTGATATGTGTTTTCACAATTGGACTTCTTGGATCTACATTTTTTTGTATGGCAATTTTTCCCATCATTATATCTGCTATTTTTCCTACCAGGTGAATTCTTTTTCTTTCTTTGCTTTTCTTAGTGGCTTCTTTATGCTCTACTCATTTATTGTTTTAGCTAGGATTGGAATCTTCTTAATGGCTTGTAACAAAGGAATTTTGATATAGAATTTTTTCAATTCATCTAGAAAATCATAATTGGGCAACATGATCTGCTTTTCTACTCCTCTATCAACTTGTAGTCTTTCAGGAAAAGGAGGTGCAGAAGTAGATGCTGACTACTCAATGATAGGAGTTGAGTTCACTGCTTCTTTATATTTTTCATTTTCAGTATTTTGGTTTTGGAGAGATGTTCCCTTAGAACTTTTATTGCGCTGTAGAGAATCTTCCTTAGAACTATCTTGTTCCTGAATAACTACATAAGGTACCGGATCTTAATTGCACATCATTGAGATCTAGAGGAGTGATCATATAAGTTGGAATTTGTTGTCCTTCCACCATGTAAGTATTCTGAGGATTTTTATTGTTGGGGTTTGGTAATGGTTGGGTAGGTAGTTGATTTGGTTTCTGCTGAAATGGTAGTAAGAGTTGAGGATTTTTGTTTTGTTGTGGAAATGGTAACAAAAGTTGAGGGTTCTGATTTTGAAGTTTTGGCTGCTGATTTTGTTGTGGAATGTGTGGGGGAGGATAATTTTGATATGATGGAGGATATTGAGAAAATCTCCCATAAGAATTTTGTACTCCTTGTGCCCACAATTGAGATTGAGGTTGAGGTTGAGGCCAAGTTAGAGATTGAGGTTGAGGCCAAGGTTGCTGCTAAGAATTCCAATTTGGTGGGGGCTGAAGATACATTTGATTGTTGAATCCCTGATTTTGTGGCCCCTACCAAGGTTTTCTAGAGACAAAGCATAGAGGTTCTACTGAATTTGGAACTGTTTCTACTTGAAAAACAACCTTAAGACCTGCAATCGAAGGACAACCCTTGGTTTCATGATTCTATGAGAAAATCATACAAGTCTCTATAATTTTTCATCTAAAGGGAATTCTCTTAGAGCATGTTTTTTCTGCATTTTGGACAGAAAATAGATAAAGCATCATCCTCGGTTTTTTGATTGTTTTGCAACTTAAGGGTGTCTATTTTCTCACTAAGACTCCCTAGGATATCTGTTTTGAATTCATCAAACATATTACCAATTTATGCCCTACTCACTGATCCGGTTGCAAACTTATTTACTCTAACAAGAGAAGGATCTCTTGGACCATTCCCAGTTTTGGATTTCCCTCTTGAGATATGAACATATAATTCTCGTATATCACTTAATGGGAGTTGAGAGATATCTTCCTTCCCCATCATGTTAAGGATATCTATCCACTCACCTCTAATGGCTTTTAATAAAATAGCTTTTAAGGTATCTTCATCTAAATTGTCCATCTTTTCTCTGTTGGAAATAATACTGAGAGGGGGGGGGTTGAATCAGTATTATCACATTAATAAAACTTTTTCATTTCCAAACTCTAATTCATATATGCTACTTCCACAACTTCTTATGATGAGTGCATTAGAACATTATCAACCATATTATCAGTTAACAGATGAAGTAACATAGAATAGATCATGACACATAAGGCACACACATGAACACCATGATATAAGGTGGAAACCCAATGCAGGAGAAAACCACCTGCTGCAAGTCATCTCAATCTTCTTCTTAATAAGAAAATCCTTTTACAATATTTGTACTAGTGCAGTCTTATACCAGTACGGGAGCTACAACCCCCTTTTTTCTTTTACTAGCCGATCCATTTACTAGTACGCAGGCTACTATCTGCTACAATGCTCCAAAGATTTCCTTTAGCTCTTGTACTAGCTTAGATACTAGTACGTAGGTGCTGACCTACAACCTTCTCACCTCCAGGTACCACGTTTCATCAATTTTCACACTGGATACACTGAAGCACAACACATAATCTGAAAGGGCCACATTTCATCCAATTTTCATACTGGA
>APFE030300618.1:11096-32968 GCA_000404065.3 Pinus taeda | reverse complement strand
CCACATGAAATAAACTTTTCTCTGCATAAAATTCCGTGAACTTTTCTCCACATGAATAAACTTTTTAATTCTCATCATATTGAGAGCCATGCCATGGGTGTTGCCATCAAGTACAACACTTTAGCCATAATGCCAACATTCTCTTTTCAAATTATAGTTGAATCTCTCAATCAATTCCTCTAAGTTTTCATCCTCTCTTTGCATCATTTTGAACACTTCATCTTTGTGATTGGTAGGCATGCAATAATCCAAATACCTATCCATTTTTTTTTTCATTTCATTCCATGTTCTAATGGACTGAGTGACTAACCCCATGTACTACTTGAAAGCAGCTCCTTTCAGTGCTAAAGGGAAAAAATTAAGTTTTTGAGAGTCTTCTAGATAATCATAGGTTCTGCACAAGACTTCAAACTCAAATAAAAATTCTTTAGGATCCTCACTTTTTAACCCATGGAAGTTTGGAAGGACAGAAGGTGAGATATTTTTCATTGTGGCATTTGTTTCTTCATGCACTATAGGGAACCCGAAAGAATGATCTATTTCTCTATTTCTTCTACCTCCTCCATTATTTCCTCTACCTCTTCCTCTAACCCCTCCTCCAAACAGTGTGAATTCTCCACCTTCTCCTTCTTTTGCCATTTTAGTTTCTTTAGGGTCAGTATAGGGTTCAACCTGCAAGGTTACTTTCTCCTCCTTTGGTTCTTCTATTAATGGGATATGGGAGAGAGATTCCACTTCTTCTTTCTCACCAGGTATTCTTAATTCTTCAACTAAAATGTGCTCTCCTATGGAGGTGAAAAAAGACTACTCCTGCTGTTGGAGATTCAATATTTTTCTCCTCGAGGACTGACTTGGTAGATGAAGTAGGAGATTCTTTTGATTGGATTTCTGCACCTGGAATTTCAGGAGTTCTATGAGTTGGAGTATGAGTTTGGGATGGAGGGGTATCTTTTCTTGTTCTTGGTGGAGTAGGTGGTGTTGTAGGAATTGAACTCCTGCCTCTAGCTATAAATCTACCCTAGAGTCTCTTTCTCAATGCATATCATTTTTTTTTGAATGTAAGAGATAAAGTTACCTAGTTACACTTCCCTGGCAACGACACCAAAATGTTTATTCAATTTAGTTTCCTAAATTGCTTTGCATAAATTATCAACCAAGGATCGTAATTTGATGAAGTGTAGTGCACTTTATGTGCTAGTTAACCTTTCTTACTTCGTTGTTTTGTATTTTTATATTGTTTTGTTTTGGGGGTTTCCTTGATTCCTAATGATGTACAATTTGAATTATGAGAAATTGAGTCTAAATTTCCTAAAGGTGAACTAATAAAAATCTAAGTTAAAGGAAGGAAAAATAGAACATCTTTTCTATCTTGTCATTTAATCCTAAGTCAAAAATTAAGAGGTGAATTTGTAAGGCAAATTGAAATAATTACAGAGAATGAACTCACTAAAGAACTTTTAGTTGTCTAAGCCTCCAATTTTGAAAGATAACTTTCTTGAGATGGCAAACAAGAAACTTACTGTACTTTATTGTTTAAAGAACTAAATCAAATATGCAGAGTAACGAATTGATTACAATCCTTGTGTGAAATGAATGTTTAACCATTTAGTTTAGGATGGATATCAGTTTGAAATGGTGACCAAAAACATTTATCCACACAGTGCATTGGCAATATGAACAAGGAAATAAATAACGAGGAAACAAACAGTAAGTAAACTAATCAACAATGCATCCTTGTTACTTTTCCACCTTACCTTGTTAAAACAAAAAAAGTTTCATTTATGAAATAGATAGGAGAAACAAGACTGCACAATCGAATTCTAGCATTATGCTACTGAACATAATTAAAAGAAAACGAACTAAATGAAATCAACCTAAACTACAAACACTGCTAAAAGTAAATAATGAAGCTAAACGAAACAGTAAACAAAATAACAAAAGAAAAACCTCCTTCAGTGCAGGGGCCCTCTGCAACTGACTAAGTTGAGATGCTAACTATCTGAAGACTTTCAAGTGATCACTTGGTCAAACACGACTTCATATTATTAATAGGAAAAAAAGTTCCAAAATTACAGAGCTGTAAGTCTGAGCTTAATACATGCAAAAATTAGACTCCTTCTCAGTTCTGTACAACTGATATTTAAAGAAACATTCCTAACTGTCTTTTGAGAGAATTTAGCTACAGGTGGTCTCCATGTATTACAACAGATCTGCATAAATGGTTGATTAGCTACAAGTGACTTTAAGTCAGCAAGATGGTTGCATGAAACTGTTATCACCCATGGCTCGTTCGAGCTAATGCTACAACAAAACTGTCGGATTTATTAATTAGCCACGCAGAGTGGACACAGAGTCCTATTTCTCCCAAGTTTCTTCATTTGACTCCACCTTTGACTGTGGTCTTGAGTTGGCTTTTTTGTCGATATGGGTTGGGTGATTAGGATAAGATCCATGTCTTGACCATTCTAGAGATGCCCATGTGGCCAGTTTCCTCGCTTGACACCTTTAACCTGTTCAACCATGGAAGTAGCTACAGAGCACACGGTTAGCTGCAGAATGGGCTACATTCCGTAGCTAATTTGCAAAAAATTACTTCAAATAGAAAAAACATAAAAGTATAACATGTCAATCATTTAATGTCTTCCTTGAGACAAAATCTATCATTTATCAGTGATGGGTATCTGCCTTTCATGGAAAAACAAGAGAAAGAAGTGAGAAAAGTTGTCAAAGAGAGAGTAATTCTGAGGTCCAACAGTGCCCTTCAACTTCAGCTGCACTTTTGGAGGCTTTCTCGATGTCCAAATTGGGCCCGCAATAGCTTTTTGGAAATCTCTGCCTGTCTACTTTCCCAAACAACTTGAATTTCTGAATTTGGATGTCATTTGCCCAGTCAAAGACCAAATCTCCCAAAACTACTCAGTACACAGCGCCCAAGCCAAAAAGAGGGCAGAAAGGTCATTTTTGGGTGTTTTTTGACCTTTTGACCAACCATTTTTCCTCCAAATGCTTAGAAAATGTACAAGGTGTATGTACTTATCACTAGAAACCCAAAATTGCTGACTTCTTGCTGATTGGATGTCTCAAAAAAGAGCACAACACCCAAGGCACTGCGTGTTTGCCCTCCATGACTATGCAAAAACTGGACTGAAAAACACAACAATGGTCTTCAAGCTAAAAAATGGTTCAAAATGCCCAAAAATTTATTTTTATGACTGATCAAAGGTTAGAAGCATGTAGGGATGCCTCAGCAAGTATGTCAAGTCTCCTTCTCTCCTCTTGCTTGGTCAATTTGTCAATTTTCTCATGAGCTATTTTGAGATTGCTCCTTACCACTTGGTTCCTCTGTGCACAATACTTGGCCATCTTCCTTTGAATCTCAACATCTCCATTTTCTTTGTCCAAGAGGGTCTCCAAGTGTGTGTTCACCTTCTCAAGCCAAGACTCTCTATTCTCAGCTATGTCCTTGAACAATTTCTCATTTAAAGTGAGCTTCTCCTCCAATTCTGCTTCCTTTTGCCTTTCAAGCTCTAAGGCTCTCTTTAATCCTCTTGTTCTTGGTCTTTTTATCTGTCTTTGTTCATCATCTAGCTCTCCATAATCTCCATAAGCCTCATCAAGATGAAACTTGGCCTTCTCAGCCTCCCTCTTTGCCTTGATGTACTTGGTTTGCATCAATTCCTGCTTGACCTCTAGCTACTTGTTCTCTTGCTCATAAAAGGAGATGATATATTTGTCCCTTTGTAAATTGGTCTCAAGCTTCTTGATTTTGGTATTCTTTGATTTCAAGGCAACCTGAGTGATTTTGTCTTTCTCCTCATCATTTTTGTTCACAAGGAGAAACTCCTTTTCAGTGTCATGTTTTTCATGCTACTATTTGACCTCTGCTTCCTCCACCATTTTCTCTTTTCCTTTAAACTATAATGCTGATGATGAAGGCAAGGACCCTCCCACTTTCCATGGGGTAAACACCTGCCTCTTTCCCATCTGATAGGTGAAAGAAAATGGCTGCAAACTGTTCCTTTGTGGTATACTACTCTAACCATGCTCACTGTGTACATCATGTCCCTCACTGCCATCATGCTCATCATGTTCCTCATCACTGGGTGAATGAATGGCTACATGAAGTGGTGATGTAGATGGTGTGGAGGTGGCTGGTGAAGAATGATCTGTTGAGGATGGGTGATAAGTAAGCTATGGTGGATGAGAAGAAGTAGATGGATGATTGGAGGATAATGGAGGAATGCAGAGAGATGGCTGAGTAGGCGGTTCATTGTATATTTCATTAGCTATGAAGGTCTCCCAAGCAATGCCAAGTTGATCTAAGTGATGGAGGACTATCATTTTGATAAGAGAATGATGGAAAATACTAGGCATCTGATGAGTTGGATCCCTTTTCTGAGCAATATATGTCATCTTGTCAATACTTCTGAAAAGGTAATATGGCAAACTAAGCATTCTTACCCTGGTAAAGTGCATGAGAAGCTTGAAATGATATGAGTAGAGTCTGGAAAACCTACCCTCACATGTGAAATACCTCATGAGTATATTCATTAATGGCACATACTTGTCTAAGAGATAAGAGAAAGGGAAAATTATTTTTGTATCAATTTTAAACCTTGTTTTAAAATATGGCTCATAAAAAATGTGAAGCAGATTTCTTTACTTGAACCATTTCTCTCCTACAGTTGGAATTCCAGTGGCCTGAGATATGATGGCAGGATATATAGTGAATGTGACCCCGACTAAAATGACCTGGTTGTTACGCGAATTGAGGATGAATTGCTTGGTTAAGTGCTGATGAGAATTCACCCTTTCAAACCCATGTACTTGAATCATGATACTGTAAGTGGTGATGCCATAAGTTCTATGGTATCAGTGGGTTCAACTTTGATAATTCTCCCTCCCTTCTTGGCTGGCCTCCTTGACTGTCTTTCCTCTTCTTCTGAACTAGTGTGACCCTCTTCAGCCATGTTTTTAAGGTGAAAACTTGAGGGACTAATATGTGGTTCAAGGTGAGTGAAATAGTGAGGGATATTGAATGAAGTACATGCAAGGATGATTTGAGGGTGACAAAGTCTATGAAGTGATGTAATTCTGATCAAATAGGTGATTTTGGAAACATACAAGAAAACCTTGCTAGGGTTTTAAAATTTAGGGTGCCAACTTGCTTAATTGATGGAGAAAAAGAGATACTGGGCCACTTACTTGTTGTATACAGGTAATAGAAGCCTTTGTAACTTGAGCAGATGAAGAAAAGTGGTGTTTTGGCACTCCTACAGTTTGCTAGGCTTTACTGGCCAAACACGTAGCACCAAGTGCCAGCGCGCAACGTCCTTGACAAACACGCCCTTTAATGCACAGGCCCGCAACACCGTTGAAATTTGATCTGGCTCGATTGGGAAAATGTGCCCTTCACTACATAGGCGTGCAACGACTCTACCCAGTGCACAATTTCCAACTAAAACACACCTTCCTGATTTTTTCAAAATTTCACTCAATTTCCTCTTTGCCAAGGAGAGCTTAGGGTGCAAAAGAGATGATGAAGTTTGAAAGATGCTTTTGAAATATTATATAGAGGATGAGTTTGAGTTTTCCTTAGAAAAATCCACTTTATAATGTTTGTTTGGAACTTTTTACTTTGTTTTCAAATCTCTGTCTGATGCTTCTCTTTCTTTGCCTCTTTTCAGGTGGATGATGCTTTGATTGAGTTGATTCTTTAGTGATTCCTCTCTTTCAGCAAGGAGAAGTTCCTTGGGAATCTTATGGGAACAATTATTACATAAAATGACTTGAATTACATAAAAAATATGAACAAACTAAAATACGCTATTTTCATCTAAAAAAAAAATGTTTTTGAGATGGAAATTACATTAGTAAAATAAGGATTTTGTATAGTAACCATGACTAACTACCAACCATTATTTGTTTATTGTTCTTCCTCATACCTTTTCTTCCCTTTATTTGCAATAAAACAAAGATTTTGACCTTGGAAATGAACCCTAAGACCTAATGGAGACATGACTGTGATAACTGAATGAAACATGAAAATGGGTCAGCAAATATACTTGATGAGGGAAAATTAGATTTTTGAGAAGAAGAAGGCAATCATTAGTGGATCATTTTTTGGCATGACCTAGTGGAATGATAAAATTTTTTAGTATGAGACACCTACAATGAAAATGCAAAGAGCATATTTGATCCCGAATGAAAGTATGCCTATACTGACACTAACAACATCCATAAAGTCATTATTACTATCAGACTCATCTACACATTTTTCTTCAAATTCCATATGTAATTGGAAATCTTGATCTGATTCATTATCCTCATTATTAGAATAATATTCACTATCTTCACGTGTATAAATTTTTTTCTTTGTAGTAAAACCTCTTTTGACATTCTTCTTTGAAACATTCTTTCCTTTTTCATGATTTTATTTATAAGGACACTTAGCACCATAGTGACGTGCTCTTCCACAAGTAAAACATTTGAAAGAAAGTTTCCCTTTGAACCTACTAGTTCCTACTTGCAACTTCTTCACAAAATTCGTTTCTTGCTCATTTGAAATGTAGCTTGGTATATTTAGGCTCTTCCTTTTCTTTCCCTTTATTCATGGCTTTAAAGGTTTATTCTCTAACACTTGATGTATCCCCTCTTATCATCTCATAAGCTATCAATATCCCATGGAGTTGTTCAATGGTAAGATTCTTCAAATACTTAGAGTCACCTTCATAGCTTTGAAAAATATTATCCCATCTTTCCTTTGTGGTGCTCAACCACATGACTTTTACAAACTCAAATTCAGCCAATCCTCCCAAGATAGCATTTACTACATTTTCATTATTTTCATATTGTTTCTTTCCTACATCATCCGTGGGAATGGAGGTTGGATATTGATATCCACCTTAAACAATTTCCCATACATAAGATCCTAGTGCCTGCAAATATGATCTCATTCTAACTTTCCACAACATAAATTTAGTTCCATTAAACAATGGTAGCTTGGTGTAAAATACTCTCTCTTGAATGTTGATATTGGTAGGTCTCCCATTAAGAGATCAAGATTATTCTGAGGGACCTACTCTGATTCCAATGGTTGAGAAAAATACTCGAGGGGGGTGGTGAATCAATATTTTAAACTCACTTAATATTCAATTTTAAATTCAGAATTTTGTACACAACTGTTATTTAGACAACTCGGTGTGTATGTGTCTTTAGTAAATGCAAACTGCATATATCCATATAACTAATTTTTCATGAGTTTCATCATATGTTAAATTTAACCAGTGCATCATCATTTCATTATCCATTTATTGAGCATTAACTATGAACAATAAAAATAGATAAACAATAACACATTATAAACACATCAATCACATATGGACACTAGGATTTTAGGTGGAAACCCAATGTGGGAGAAAACCACTTCCGTTGTTGTCTCTGTCTTCTTTCCTATTATATAAAGAAATGCTTGATTACATCTTGTACTGGCACATACTCTTACCAACATGCAAGCTCCTACCTACTGGAGGCTACAACCTCTGCTCATTTTCCAACACACACTTGAAGGGAGCTACAACCCCTTAATCTCGTTTACTGACTCCAACTGGAAGGTAACTCCTACCCCTCCAACTGAAGGATACAAACCTTAACACCACGTGGACCATGTTTCATAAAATTTCATACTGGATCCACCTATCTCAATCAACCATCAAAACATCCAAACCACCTTTCATCAAATTTTCACGCTGGACCCACACTAACAATAAGCTCAAACCAATATACCAAACTAAAAACTAAATCAGAGAATCTGAATACAATTGCTAAATCACCACTTAATACCAATAAAAAAAAAATGAATCACTAAATCAATTGAATCATTGAATACTAAACCAACCCAAGTTACAAATCAAGATAATACTTAACCATTCACTGATTAATCACATTGTTAGTTATCAAATAATCATCACAGAAGCAATTCATAGTCATTACAAACACTAATCAAATTGACTCCATAATACAGACATGAATTTTATGAAGCAAACCCACATATATACACACTTCCGCTACATAAAACCCGTGCATATATCACAAATCACTAAATATTGAAACACTGTCAAACTAAATTACTAAATCAATGTATCCACCATTGAATTACTAAAATACAGAGTCACAACAAAAAATAATCACATATATACCAATACCGAATCAAGGAATACCAAGCATCATCACTGATCAATGGACCAAGTCATAACCAAATCAATCCAATCCAAATTGTCAAATACTAACCATTTTGATCAAGACATCATTGGCTAACAATAGTAAATAATATAGACTTCATCAATCCAAACACCTCTAAACAACCCATATCAAACAACAATATAAAGGAAAATTATATTAGAATATGTATGCGAAAAGAATATCTGTGTATGTACGTGACTATCCAAAAGAAAAATTTCATACAAACCTTAAATTACCGAATCAGATCTTCACTGCAAATTACAACACATAACAAACCCAGATCTCTGCATACATACTGTCAAAAGTTTAAGGTATTAGTGAATGTATATTCATTTCATAATTGCACCATAATCACAGATCTTGCATTGTTAGCCACTTAAAACATTTTGCAACAAGCAAATCAATCAAACATATACATTATATCTTACAGATATGAGCCTTCTCCTTGCTCCCTGGTGCACACCTATTCTAAATCAAATCAAATAAGAATAAACTATTACATTGCACACATATATCCTTGATCTTATTCTCCTTATATAGTTTCTACCTTTTCCAAAACCACAGGAAATTCCCTTGGTAATGTTATTAGTAATTATTTTATGGGATCAAATAGATGTTTTCGTCACAATACTATGGGAAATTACCATGGCAATAACTCTTGGTTTCCTATTTTCCATGATTTGGAATATGTACACGACTTTTGTTCATATAACATGCGTATGTACACAACTCTTATTCACAGGGGTCACATATTCTTTTCAAACTTCATAATTTCCATGCATTCTGTGACTTAGTTGTCAATTCCCTCCCAATCCTTTGTAGTATATGTACTAATATTCTTGTTATTTGCATTAGTTCCATAACCATGTAACCAAGTTGACATCAAGGACATATTTTTCAATTAGGTTTCCATCAATGACAACACATTAGCCATAATTCAAACACTCTCAAATCTAATATATTGGTGAAAAATTATTCAAGAATATAGATGATTGGGATGAAACGTGAAGAAGCAAGTATATGTAGGATAAATTTTGATTTTAATAAATAAGGGAGACCATGCATAGGGGGAGCAACTATCAAAAAGAAAAATTGAGCAGATTAGGAAAGTCATATTGCAGATGTAAATTTTTTGCAAGGGAAATATAGCCAGATTATATGAAACATTCACTATGGAGAATTTATCCTCAGGGGGAGAAGTTATTAGACAAGGTAGTGTATCAAGAGAAAGGGAGTAAGACAATGGGAAGAAGATTTGAAAAGAAGAGAGTTTATTCACAGGGGGAGATCCCATTCATAAGAGGATTGGTTTCATAGGAAGACACAAGAACAATTCTGTAGCATTGGCCCAATAGTAAGGAGTCACTAGATAAGCAACCATATTTAGTAGGTACATTTACCATTGATATCAAAGGGGCAGAGAAAGGAGTTATTAAAAGAGAGAATATTTTGGACTATTAGATTGAAATTGGGAGTTAAGTTCATTGAGAAAAGAAATAATAAAACAAACTTTGGACCAATAACTTAAAAGGGGGAGTATATTCTATTTCCATCAATGGCCATCAATGTCCAATGGTGTTTTCATTAATGACAAAGGGGGATATTATTGGACATAGTGTTTCCATTGATGACAAAAGGGGGATATTATTGGACATAGTGTTTCCATCGATGACAAAAGGGGGATATTATTGGACATAGTGTTGTCATTGATAAAATCCAGTGTCATTGATGTCAAATGGTATGCCAAAGGAAACATATTATCGAGTATAGTATTATCAATGTCATATCAGTAATGTCAAAGGTACACCCATGTTGCCAAATATAGTTTGAATATTATTGATTTTTTGTTGAAGTTATGATTATCGAATGAAAAAATAGATGGCATGACTGGATATCCCTCTCCAAGCACTTTCCAATGGTATATCACACTTGGTCAAACTCCTCTAGGATGAGAAGATAAGTCAGTTTAAAAGTGACATTGGGAAAAAGGGAAAAAAAACCAAATTTGTTAATAGTCATGCATCTTCATATCGGATCTATGTTTTTTTGATAAATCAATGGCAGATGGTACATGGACTTGTGCAATAGTTAACATGATTACACTTTGTACATCTCAGGAAAAATATGATGGTTATGGACTTGTGAACAATGGATGGAGTGTAAACTTTCACAATTTTTAACAAAGGTTGTGCCCCCCCATATTCTTTGTCCCTTTCCATGTTGGAACAATTAAATGTAGCACATGGAAGGTGCTAAGTGGTGTTTGAATTGCATGACAAGTGGATCCCAACAATGCAGGTTATTGATGACTTGGTCCTCTAACACGGATGCACAAGTGGAAATACTAGATTGGACAAGTGGCAACATTGTGACATGTGGCAGCGTTACATTTTATTAAGGGTGATGATGTGGATGGACACATCAATGTGATGCACCATCAAGACAAGGTACACGTGGAATTCTCAATGAATTTTTTTGGATAGCCAATAGGGCCAAATCAGGGTAACACATGGCACCACTTAGAGAGTGCCACATGGTGTGGGTGACATTAATAGTACATGTTTATAAGTATTGAGGGGTTTTCGCAGTGCATTATCTTAGATATCAATTTTTGGGATTCAATTGTGTTAAGTAAGTCATTCATCTATGATTGGTTGTGGGCTTGATTGTGGGGAAAACTCCACAGTTAAACGCGCTTGAGCCAGAGGCAATATGTGATGGGTGATCTCCTGGGAAGTCCTGTTTATCGGGTGCCACCCCGAAAGTGATTATTGATGCTGTGATTCATTTCACTAGTTTCAATCCCACTTCTTCACCCCTATGAGCATCACCCAGTGTAATGAGTGCTAAGTGGACTATTCAAAAATCATGAGAAATTAGTCAGTTACCACTACCTTTCATGGAAATGGTCATAGATGAATGAATTACTTAACACAGTTGAATCCCAAAAAAGATATCTAATATAATTCACTGCAAAAACCCCTCAATACTTAAATTCAAAAGAGTGAAGGGAATTCTACTTGAATGGTTCCTAAGGCACACTACTTGCTAAGGTTTTGCAAATGGGGTAGCAAGCTAAGTGGGATTGGTTGTGGGGAAAATTCCACAGTTAAGTGCGTTTGAGCTAGAGGTGATCTAAGATGGGTGACGTTGTGATTCATTTCACTAGTTTCAATCCCACTTATTCACACCTGTGAGCATCACCCGATGCAATGAGTGCTAAGTGGACTATTCAAAAATCATGAGAAATTAGTCAGTTACCACTACCTTTCATGGAAATGGTCACAGATGAATGAATTAATTAACATAGTTGAATCCCAAAAAAGATATATAATATAATGCACTGCAAAAACCCCTCAATACTTAAATTCAAAAGATTGAAGGGAACTCTACTTGAATGGTTCATGAGGCACAATACTTGCTAAGGTTTTACAAATGGGGTAGCAAGTTAAGTGGGCTTGATTGTGGGGAAAATTCCATAATTAAGCACACTTGAGCCATAGGCGATCTGAGATGGGTGACCTCCCAAGAAGTCCTAGTTACTGGGTGCAAGCCCCAGAAGTGATGATTGACGCTATGTGATTTATTTCACTAGTTTCAATCCCACTTCTTCACCCCTGTGAGCATCACCCGATGAAATGAATGTTAAGTGGACTATTCAAAAATCATGAGAAATTAGTTAGTTACGACTACCTCTCATGGAAATTGTCATAGATGAATGACTTACTTAACACAGTTGAATCCCCAAAAATGCTATCTACTACATGTTTAACCGTGGAACCCTAAAACCCAATCATAATGGAATGGCCATATGAGGTTTCTAGAGGTTGGCCTGGGACTCAAATTAACATCGAATCCAATATGATCTAATGGGGCACCCACACACATACACATGTGTGTGCATGTGTGTGTATACCATACAATTCCAGTGAAATGCAATGGTTGTATTGTTTGGTTCTAAGACATACATAGTACGTGTATAATACCAAAGGTAGTTTTCATTGTGGCGTAGCTCTGTATAGGCCCAAAGGCATTTTGATTGTGTCACAACTCTATATAGGCTTGAAGGCATTTTTATTGTAGTGAAACTTTGTGTATGAGCCCAAAGATATTTTTTTATTGTGGCACAATTCTATATAGGCCCAAAGGGATTTTAATTGTGGTACATCTTTGTATAGGTATGAAGGAAATTTTATTTGTGGTTCCATGTATCGGCTCAAAGTCATTTTTTATTGTGGTGTTGTTGTGTATAGGGACAAAGGCATTTTTATTGTGGCATAAGGCTTATGTATGAGCTCGTGTAGCTCTTTGATAAGCTCAAGGGAATTTTGATTACTCCATTTACGAACCCAAATGGATTTTGATTACTTTATTTATGAACCTGAAAGCATTTTGATTATAAATTGAATGATGTAGCTTAGTGATAAGCCCGAAGGTGTTTTGGTTATAAATGGCATAACATGTAGATAAGCTTGAAAATGTTTATATGACACAACATATGGATAAGCTTGAAGGTGTATGATCTCAAGTTTGGTTTGAGACATATATATTTCGTGGCTTCATGGTTAAGCCCAAAGATGTATTGGTTCTATCATGAGCTTGAGTTTGGTCTATAACATATACACATATGAGGTATGCACATAGTATAGTCCGGTGTGTTAGAAACAAATAACAGGAGGGGGGGGGGGTGAATCAATATTTTTATTTCAAATGCAAGAAAGTGTACACAACTATTATTCAGATAACTCACATGTGAATGCGACTTTACTGAGTAAAAATCACATATATGAAAATTACTAATTTTTCATAATTTCCATTAGTGATTAACTTAACCATTGTATTATTAGTCATTCATTATGTATTCACCATTATAAGTAAGAGAAAATAGACACTAACACATAATCAACACATCAACACATAGGGACACTAAGATTTTATGTGAAAACCCAATTTGGGAGAAAACCACCGTTTCTATTGTCTCTATCTTCTTTCTTATTATAAATAAAATATTCTTAGATCTAGTATTGGCATAGGCTCTTACCAATATGCAAGCTCCTACTTGTAGGAGTCTACAACCTCCACAAATTCGCCAGCTCCTACTGGAAGAAAGCTACTACTCCTTGTCAAGTTTTCAGGCTCCTACCGTAAGGATGCTCCTACTCCCTCACAGAAGGCTATGAACCTCAACAATTTTGTGGACCATGTTTAAGAATTTTCATACTGGATCTACCTATCTCAAAAACAAACCAAAACCTGTAGGCCACCACTCACATTAACAATAAACTAAATACCAAGTTACCAAACACTAATCAAGCTAAACCACTATATATCAATATACTCAATCCTTGAATACCAATTATACCTCTGTGATCAATCACTGATCAAACCAATATGATCATACCAATATACCAATCATTAACCAATCATATATCAAGAACCAAACTCTGACCAAAAATCAACATAAAAATAATTGAGACATCCTTGATGAAAAATATCAAACAACAGAAGAATCATTCACTTTCAT
Source organism: Pinus taeda (assembly GCA_000404065.3). Taxonomy (NCBI): domain Eukaryota; kingdom Viridiplantae; phylum Streptophyta; class Pinopsida; order Pinales; family Pinaceae; genus Pinus; species Pinus taeda. The sequence goes on along the minus strand of APFE030300618.1, from coordinate 19,203 downwards.
AGCTAGAGAAACATTGCAAACTCTAATCAATTCGGCATGTATACTCGACTATCACTAAGTTATATGCGTATGTATTTGAATGTTGTACATGAAACCAACGTACATAACTAAAATCATTATCATCCAAGCCAATCTCTCTGCGAAACTTTCCCTACAAAAAACATAACTTCTAAATCCATGGAAAAAGGTAAGCCACAATGTTATTAATTCATTTCATTCTCTGCAATAATATCAAAATGTATACACCACTGTTATGAAAGAAGGTTTCGTATATTTGTGCTTTGCATGCATAAGAAAAAAGTACAAATCTAAAATAAATATATATTAAACCTTGGTAGTAAACCATTCATCACAATGACTTCATCAAGCTCTATCAATCATAAACCAATATAAAAATGACCATAAGTGACAACATTAATCAAACCACAAATATTCATATTATATACGTGACTTTTCGGAAGCATATTCACGTATGTGTAACACCTCCTCCCACATTTACCCCCTTTTACAAGCTCTTGAGGGTTAAACATGAGATTAGTTTCACTATGATATGACCTGAACTCCAAGTTCCAATTATGGAAGTGGATCCTACAAACCGAGAACTTACAACCATCCCTCAGGGACTATAGACCACTCAGGAGCCTAGAAACCACCCCAGGTGATAAATCCCTGAGATGGAACTCCTTTTCACAAGATAAACTCTCCAATCACACCCATAACACTGCATGTTTGCAGTTGGAGGCTACAATATCACCCACAATCATGTCTCCATGTGGTTATGACCCAAAATCCCTTGTTCTGTGCATGTAGTTGTGGGATCTATGCCACCTTTTCAGGTTAGCCTCTAGACCACTGCCCAAAACTACCTGTAACTTTCTAGAATCATGAAAATGATGATAAAAATGATAGAAATATAAACTTGAGCAAGAACTTGACCAATACATGCCTACTGCAAGATAGACATTTCGTCAAACACATGATAAACATATAAGTTACAAGTCATGAATGCATATCTGATCATAAACTTCTGAACGCCATTTAAGAATCACCAAGAAGGATCTCTGCCCTCTCTAGCTAGCTGCAATAACACTTGTTAGCCCATGCATTCATCAACTATCCAATAAATGATCAAATCACGAACAATATACATAATGAGAATACATCATATATCTGACATATAACCAACATATAACCAGAATAAAACAAGGACAAATAAGCCATAAGAAATCCATAATAATCAATATAAGTACTCATAGATCATAATAATAAAATAGCTCATATTAACACATGAGAATCCCAACCAAGTTAGGGAATTTCATGTACCACTCGACCATAAATTGGGAAAAACCAAATATCTCTTTCAACCAATCACCCCCATGCCATATTCCAAGCATGAATGTTGGACCATAAAGGTTAAACCAAAACAAAACCAACTAGGGCTTCCAGAGGCCAAACCACCTCAACCCTCAACTGTAGCGATCTCACCTATATAGTCTAGAAATGACTAACATCAATTAGATTGGTATCAACCCATGTTGTCCAGGGATCCAAGAACTATTAACTCAACCCACAACCTCCAGGGAACCTAAGCTGTTACAAGGCTCCAGAGATCTACCATCTCAACACACAGCCTATAGGGAACCAAAATTGTTTCAAGGCTCCAGAGTGTTTGTCTTAACCCACAACCATAGGGAACTTTAGAACCAATCAAAGAAGAAAATGGGGAACCCACTACACCATGGCTATCCAGGAAATGGAAAGGAAAGGTTGAAACCACTGTCAATCTAGGAAAATATCTATGCCAATGACAACACATATCCAAGGAATCACATGCGTGGATCATGCATCCATAAACCAACAAGGAAATCACACATGAAATATATTACCTACAAAGTATCCATGTTGTAGCTATTGATCCAACCTTCTCTTCCACTTCCCACCAATTCCTTGCTTGTCCTTTGTTTTCTTTCTCCAAATCCAAGTGAATACTAGAGTACTCCAAGAATGCTCCAAGAATTCTCTAAGTGTGCAAGAGTATGAGAGGATGAGCTAGAGCTCCACCCAAAAATGTCCAAAATTATATCAACTATTTCTCTGATGCCTTTTTATCATTGATGCCTCTATTTTCTTCATATTCCTTCATTTTCACTCTAATTTCCCTTGCATGCAAATTTGTGTCTTTTTGTTATGCTCTTGACTTGCGAGAAGATGCCAAAATACCAAATATGTGAAGAAATACAACCCAGAACACAAAACAGATGAGAAATAACAACATGTCTTTTATTATTCAGAAAGGAAAGTAATGTTTACTTACCTCTTCGAGCGGGAAACCTCCAATAGAGCAGGGCTCGATTATAAAATAAGACATGACACTCCTCAATGGGGAGTCTCAATCCTTTATATAGGATTCATACATGCAATACCATGGGTTAGTACCATGGTTCTTATTAATATCATCTATCTAATACCATGGCCCATTTGCAACTAATTGTGGTTCCTTCTTTAAATGCGGGTCAACCACTTACAATTATTAATATGGGATTTATTGACTCTTTAACTAACTATAACTATGACTCGACCCTATTACATAAATAAGGGGGTTAGGGTTGGACCCTAACATGCCCTCCCCTATAAAAACAACCTTGTCGTCAAGGCTGAAGCTGCAGAAATTGCTGAAGAAAAGTGGCTGGTTCCTAGGTCACATCTTCTGGAGAGGTGTCTTTCCACTTGACGAGGACTTCCTTGATCATGTGACCGTACAGGTGCCATTCTCGCGTGTCAAGACCCTATTCAGGTTGGAGCCAGATTGAACCTTATTCATCCAATTCTAGTAGAATGGTTTGAATTTTTTAGTTGTTCCCAACCACTTTCTCGAGGCAAGAGACATGGAAGACGGTATGGATTTTTGCAGTGGGTGGAAAGGCTAGCTTGTAGGCTACTTCTCTGATGCGCTGAAGTATTTGATACGGTCTGTAGAATTTTGTAGATAATTTTTGACAATCCTTGTCTTTGAGTGATGTTTGCTTATATGGTTGCATCCTCAAGAATACCTGATCCCCTTATTGAAATATGTGCTCTGAACAATGTTGGTCTACCTATTGCTTCATGGGATTTTGAGCTTAATGGAGATTATCTTTGAGGTGGGCAAGCATGGTTACATGGTTCTATAGGAGTTGATCCACTTCTTGTACCTTAGAGCATCCTGTGCTATAAGAATTAGGTGAAGGGGGGAGTTGACCATAAACTGCTTCATATGGAGTCATCTTGGTGGTAGCATGATAGTTTGTATTATACCACCATTTGGCTAGATGTAACCATTGTACCCATAGATGTTGCTTTTCTAAAGTGAAACATCTGAGGTAGGTCTCTAGACATTTGTTGACTGCTTCAGTTTGACCATTAATTTGGGGATGATAGGAAGTACTGAGTTGGATTTAGGTACCTTGCAACTTGATTTCTTGCTAAAAGTTACTGGTGAAGGTCGGGTCACGATCAGAAACAATGGAAGTGGGAATGCCATGCAATTTGAAGATCTGGTCCATGAAAGATTGAGCCACCAAAGCAGGTGTAAAATGGCAGGGTAGGGCGCAAAAATGAGCATACTTAGAAAGTCTGTGCACAACCACCATGATGACTGATTTGTTGCCTGACTTCAGAAGACCAGTAATGAAATCCATAGAAAAATATGTCTAGATTGAGGCAGGGATGGGAAATGGTTGTGAAGTGCCTGGGGATTTGAGTGTTTCTCCTTTGTGGCGCTGACACACATCACATTCAACTACAAAATTAAGAATGTCCTTTTTCATGCATGTCCAAAAGAATGAACACCGAGTGCGATCATAAGTCTTCTGAAAGCCTGAATGGACTGTAGTGGGAGATGAGTGCAACTCTGCCAAAATGTGACCTTTGAGGGTGGATGTTGGTGATATCACCACTTTGTCCTTGTAGCGAAGAATATCATCCTACCAAGAGTAGCCTGTTGTGGAATTTGGATATGTTTGCAATTTATTAATGAGTTGGGAGAGCAAAGGATATGAAAACCATTCCTTGCAAGCCTCTTCAATCCACTCTGGAATGGGAAGAGAGATTGCTAGCAGGGTGCTTTGCTCCTCAAATTGGCGTGATAAAGCATCCGCTACGACATTTTTGTGCCCTTTCTTGTAGATTATCTCATAATCATATCCCAACATTTTGGCTAGCCATTTATTTCGTTATGGCAAGGATATGCGTTGCTCCAAAAAATATTTAAGGCTTTGATGGTCTGTGCAGATTTGGAAATGCCGCCCCAATAAATATGGTTGCGAGGTATCCACTGCATGTAAGATGGCCATCATCTCCATCTCATAGGTAGATTATCCCAAATTTGTCCCACTTAGGTGTTGGCTAGTGAAGGCCAAGGGTCGACCTTCCTACATTAAGACAACCCCAATACCTGTACCTGAAGCATCACATTCAATCACAAAAGATTTGGTGAAGTTAGGTAGTGCTAATACGGGAGTGGAACACATGGCATGTTTGAGAGCTATAAATGCCTGTTACGCTTCATCATTACAGGGAATGAATTTTTCTTGAGAAGGTGAGTAAGGGGTCTAGCAATGCGACCATAATTGAGGAAAAATTGCGATAGTAGCCGGTGAGACCCAAAAATCCTCTCAAACTCTTCAAGGTCTTTGGTTGGGGCCAATCCTGCATTTCCTAGATCTTTTTGGGATCCACCCTGACACCTTCACGCCCCACAATGTGGCCCAAATACTCAACTTATTTCATGCCAAAAGAGCACTTGGACAATTTGACAAATAATTTATGCTTCCAGAGCAGTTACAAGAGTAGTTCTACATGATGAAGATGTTTTTCCCAGGTGAGGCTGTAGATGAGGATGTCATCAAAGAAAACAAGGACAAATTTTCTGAGATATGGTTTGAGTAGGTGATTCACGAGGCTCTGAAAAGTGGATGGGGCATTATAGAGACCAAATGGCATTACCAGGAATTCATAATGGCCTTCATGAGTTCAGAAAGGAGTCTTTGGAATGTCTACTTCTTTCATGTGAATTTGGTGATAGCCCAAGCGAAGGTCTAGCTTAGTAAAGAATTGAGCCCCATTTAGTTCATCCAAAAAATCATCAACAATCGGGATGGGAAATTTTTCTTTGAATGTTAGCTTGTTGAGGGCTCTGAAGTTTGGACACATATGCCATTCCCCATCTTTCTTGAGAACCATGATCACAAGCGATGAATAAGGACTAATGCTAGGACGAATGACACCAGCTTCTAAGAGTTCCTTGATGATTTTTTCAATTTCATTCTTTTGGGTGAAATGGTATCTATATGGGTGCACATTTGGTGGTTGTGCCTCTGGGAACAAAGTAATGCTATGATCATGTTATCCTCTTGAGGGTGGAAGCTCATGAGGTTTGTCAAAGACCTGCAGATGGTTGTTTAAGACCTGTTGCATCTCTTGATGAATATGAAGAGAAGTGGGCTCAAAGGCCTGGATGGAATTAAATTGGGCAATAACTCCATGGTGGCCCTTTTTTAACAACTTTTCCATCCGATGCAAGCTGATGATAGAAGGAGAACTTGCCTGGAGTCTACGGAGGGTATGCATGTGGTCATTCTGCTTAAAGCTCATATATAACTCCTGGAAATCCATTGTGATTGGGCAAAGTGTGTAGAGCCATTTAGCCCCCCAGACAATGTCACATCCACCCATGTTGATGGCGAACATGTGGGTCTTTAGGTGGTAATCTCCCATCTAAAGTTTGAAATTTTCGCAGCGGCCGTCACATTTCATTGTCCCCCCATCAGCAATCTGGACTTGGAAATTAGAAACTGCTTTGACAAAATAATGCACTGCTTTTGCAACTCTTTGATGGATAAAGTTATGCGTGCTATCGCTATCAATCAAGACTACTACAGGGTGATGTTTAACAAAACCTCTGATTTTGAGAGTTTAGGGAGAAGAAATGCATGCCAAAGTATGAAGTGAGATAACTGGTTCTTTTGGTGTAGTTGGGAGCTCATTGTCCTGCTGGTTGTCCTCATATTCCTCCTCTGGTCCCTCAAAGGGTGGGGCTTCCTTAGTAACATCAATTTGAAAGATTTTGGGTTCCTTGCATTTATGCCCTGGGGAGTATTTGTCATCACAATAGTAACACAATCCTTGCTTTCTTCTTTCTGCCATTTCTGCTGGTGACACCTTTTGAACCTTAAGTCTTTGGGTAGTGCTCAGAGCCTAAGTGGGGCATCCCTTGGCTATGAAATTTGGACGAGGCGACTGGGCCACTAACGCGCGTTCCACTTCACGAGCTGTCGTGAAAGCTTCCAACCATGTGGCTGGGTAGTGCATCCGGATGTAGGCTTGTATGGCGTCTTTGAGATCACTGATAAAAAATTCCAATTAGAATTAATCTTCCAGACCTCCTGTGCGGAATGCTAATGCTTCAAAGGCTGTAATATATTCTTGTACTGTGCCGGTCTATTTGAGCTTAGTAAGATGACCCAAAAATTTATGTTCATGTTCAAAGCGATCAGAAAGGCTTTTGAGAATATCTACCAAGTAATTAGCCTTGCATAGCATTTTTGATGCCACTACCACCATTTCCATCGTTCTTGGTCCAAGTAAAGGCTTCCCACACATAGCTTAGTCTCATCATCTCTAATGTGGTTCAATGTGAAATATTGGTCCATTTGTGATAGCCATATGGTTGGATGAGAGCCATCAAATTTGTACATGTCCAACTTGGGTGGTCGAGGGTGGGAATGTTGGTGGTTTCCATGGAAGTGAAGAGAGTGTTTAGATTCGCCCTCATGGTCTTCATTAAAAGCGTATGCCTCTGCTTGTAACACCGACTTGTCCTTTGTGACTGTGCCATTTAATGACTGAATACCTCGTTAACTGTTGGGTCCCTATAATATTAGTGATTACCCCATTCCTATGGTAGTTGTACCCCTTATTAATATTGTTGTGCCCCTATTGCCCCCATATTGTTATTACTGTGCCCCATAGAATCCCTCTATTGTTAATTTTGTGGCTTTGTATTATTATTGTTAGGTTGGCTGGGTTATATTGTGACTCCTTAGACTCCTATATATAGAAAGGAGGTTTTGTCATTTGAATCATCCAAGAATTGTTCATTTATGTAATGTAAAGGAGGTTTCCCCCTCGAAGAGGCTGAATTCTAAGGCATTGATCTATCTTTTCTATCTATTCTTGAGCTGTTTCATAACATTTGGTATCAGAGCCAAGTTCTAGGGTTTTGCTGCTCCAAATAGGTCATCGTGGCATTTTCGCTATAATTTTTTTTTTCTGTTACATTTCAGAAGTCAGAAAAAAAAACCCATTTGAGAAGACATCACGCTGCAGATCGAGTCTGAATTTCAGAGCTTTTTGCGCTGTATTTGCGGAGATATGATCTGAGGAAGTTGGTTTTTTTGCAGACTCCTGAATTACATTCCAAACAGGTGACCTGGGGAAAATCATCATAAATTTCTTTCTGAGCATCAAATTGAAATTTCACAAAAAGGTATAGAAAGAGGACGAACTGTAGTTTCTTCTAGATATTTTTCAGAGCCAGAGGTCCAAATAGTGACACGTAGCACTTCATACAAGTTCGCTCTTCTGGAAAGGTCTATAATTAGGTCACTGTGGGAGATTTGGCATAACTCTTCATTGGAGAATCCAATTGGGGTTAGACTGGTGGCATTGGAAAGAGGACACAGAGGGCTACCGCAGGGAAAAATTTCAGAACTGGATGTTTTGAAAGTATAGATATACATCAGAGGCAATATCGAGCTCCTACAAAGAAAAAAAAGGTGTGTAGATTTTTTTAAATTTTTGCTTAAGATTGGTTCGAAAATTTATTTTGAAGGAATTCAAAGGGCTAGTAGAGCATTATTATCAGTAACTGATGCCCCGAGGAAAGAAATGCAAACACCTAGTAAGGAACCTGAAAGCTCTAGCATGACTCATGAAGAAGAGGAAGAAATGCTACATGATATATCAAAATTACAAGACCAAGTGCAAAAAATGTCAGCTCACAAAAGCTAACAGAAGCTAAGATAAATGGCATGGAATCTAAGATAAAGGGCATGGAAGCTAAGATGGA
>APFE030300615.1:163160-178050 GCA_000404065.3 Pinus taeda | reverse complement strand
AAATCAGCCTTTCTGAATGGAGACTTGGAAGAAGAAGTATACATTGAACAGCTAGATGGGTTCATTCTTGGAAATGATCCAAATCTTGTATGTGGATTGAAAAAGGCTCTCTATGGCTCAAACAAGCTCCAAGGGCTTGGTATTATCGTTTGGATAAATATCTTCATCAACAAGGTTTTTCAGAAGGATCAGCAGATAGCAATCTTTATATAAAAGTTGAAAATGATAAATTGCTAATACTTGTTGTGTATGTAGATGACATTATTTTTGGCAGCGATGAAGAAGAGATGAGTCAAAGCTTTGCCTTGGTCATGTAGAGAGAATTTGAAATGTCTTTGCTGGGAGAACTGACATATTTCCTTGGTTTGCAAATCCAACAAAAGGAAGGAGGAATCTTTTTATCTCAAACCAAGTATCTCAAACAGATCTTGAAGAAATATGGCATGGAAGATGCAAAACCAGTGTGTACACCCATGGTCACAGGATGCAGTCTCAGTGCAAATGATGAATTTGCAGCAGTACATCAACTAAGCTACAGATCTATGATTGGAAGTTTACTTTATTTGACAGGTACCCAACCAGACATTATGCATGCTGTTGGAATATTTGGAAGATTTCAGGCAAATCCGAAGGAGACTCATCTTCAAGTAGTGAAGAGAATTTTCAAATATCTTCAAGGGACTCAAAATTATGGCTTATGGTATCCTAGAGATACAGATATTACACTTCATGCTTATACAGATGCAGATTGGGCCGGAAGCGTGGATGACAGGAAAAGCACAAGTGGTGGTGCATTCTTTATGGGTTCCAGACTGGTATCTTGGTTCAGCAAGAAACAGAGTTCAATTGCCTTATCTACAGCTGAAGCAGAATATGTTGGTGCTGCATCTTGCTGCACTCAACTCCTTTGGATGATGCAGACCTTGCAGGATTTTCAAATCGATTGTACTCCACATGTCTCCATCTTATGTGATAACTAAAGTGCAATCAACATTTCAAAGAATCCAGTCATGCATTCGAAGACAAAGCATATACCGATCAAATATCATTTTCTTCGGGAACAATTTCTTGAACAAAAGGTCAAGTTGGAGTATGTTCCTTCTAAGGAACAAGTTGCTGATATTCTCACCAAACCATTGCCCAGGGAGACCTTTGAAGACCTCAGGAAAAAGCTGGGGGTTGTTGATGCATCATCTTGTTGAAGATTGAATGGCACAGGTTCAGGGGGAGCACATAATGCATTGTTGGCATTATGGAGAAAGAAGATCATGGATGCTCATCTGAATGTTGTTGCAATATGTCTCTATCTCTTTCATGGTCATTATGGTTCTTCTTTGCAGATCTGGTTCACATTCAGGGGGGGCCTGTTCTTAGGGGGAGCATAACCCTTTGCCCTTGATGTCAAAGGGGGAGAATAAAGCTGAAGATTTTGAGGTTTCCATCAAGTCCAAAGGGGGATATTGTTGGCATTATGTTTCTGGTATTATTATATGTTGTACTTGATGGCAACACCCATGGCATGGCTCTCAATTTGATGAAAATAAAGAAGTACGCAGGAGAACAGTTCAGGAGGTGCGTACCCGCAGGTACGCCGTGCAGGGACCGCGTCCGGTTACGCAGATTACCCATTCATGAGGTACGTACCCCCAGTGCACACTCTTCAAGGCAGTAAACCGCACACGTGGGGTTCCTTATGTTTTACCCTTGGTATTTTTCCGACGGTATTGTGTTATCATGGTTTTGGCCTATGGTATTGTTTTATTTTATTATTATTATTGAGCCCCATGATCCTTGATTTGAGGAAGAGCTTGCCTATATAAAGAAAAGGAGATCATTTGGCTTGGTACGCTTTTGGGTTGAATATCTTAAGATCTGATCTATTGGGTTCTCGTTTTAAAAGCTTGATCTATGACAGAGAAATTGGAAGCGAATCTGTGAAGGGTGATCTCTCGAGCGCAAGTTCGGATCTGAGCATTTGAATGTATTTCAGCCCTAATCAGAGGTACGCAGAGGTGACGAAGGAGCAGTGCGTGGGTACGCAGAGGTGACAAGGAAGCAGTGCGTGTGTACGCAGAAGTGACGAAGGGTCAATGCGTGGGTACGTAGAGGCAACGAGGGAGAAGTGTGTGGGTACGCAGAGCGACAGTGGTTCAGGTGCGTGCCTACTGTGTCAGTACACGGCGCGACTGTTCTCCTGGGTGCGTGGCTACTGGCCAGTACGCGGTGCGATAGTAATTTTGGGTGCGTACTGTACGCAGATCAGTAAAAGGAGTAGTGCGTGGTCACGCAGTACAATAGAAGGAGCTCTGCGGGTGTACGCAGAGAAGCAAAGTGTGAAGTGCGTAGTGATGCAGGCCAGAAGAAGGAGAACTGCGTATCTGTTTTAAGATCTTCTGTTGGCTGAATTTTTCTGTTGATAAAGTGTTCTGGGTTCAGTTCTGTTATTGTTGATCTGGTTATTTCAGGTGACTGTAATTTATCTGTACTTGATGATCATTTGATGTATATGGATCCAGTTTGAAAATTTATGAAAAGTGGTCCTTGAAAAGGAGTGGGGGGTTGTAGCTCCCTTCCAGGAGAGACTGGAAAACAAGAGAGAGTTGTAGCTCTCTGCAGGTTGCAGCCTGCGTACTGGTAAAGGACTGCACCAGTACAAGACCATTGTAAAAGGAGTTTCTAATTTGAAAGAAGATAGAGACATATTGCAACAGGTGGTTTTCACCCACATTGGGTTTCCACCTTATAACTGGTGTTCTTTGATGTGACTTCCTGCTTTTCTTGTTCATGCTCATTATTTATGGTATTGATATATAAAAATAATTCAAAGTGTAAATAAAGAAGATTTGGTAAAAGAACTAGATAATACTGATTCACCCCCCCTCTCAGTATTATTTTCAACAGAGTCTACTTTTCCTTCCTACTTTTTTTGTGCCTTGTGTTGAAAATATTCAAATGATAGAATATGATGATCAAATTGTTAGTCTGTCTCTATAAAATATATCCACTTGCCATGATTAAGATCCAATGGAGGAAACCTTGGAATGGTTACTGGATCATATGGTGAATATTAATCCTTCTATTCCTCAAGATTAAATTATCACTTTTAACCTCAATCTTGAATTTTATTCCACTGAATGTATTTCTTCTTCAAGCGACACCTCTCATCCTCTATCATCTACATGCCATGAAATTTTGTACCTTGATGTGCTTGAATAATCTTCTCCACCAGCTAGTTCTTTAGACTCTCTTGATTTTCAAGTTGTTGGTTCAAATTGTGATTGAGTACAAGGTGGTCACATTAGACATGTAGAGGAGCATAAAAGTGAGGATTCTTTCGATCTCTCTTACCTTTTTCAAATTCCCCCATCTGAATATGGTGTTTCTAAATTCTTGGCTCACTTTGGATCTAGTAATTTTGGTAGTCAAGTAAATGAAATTAGTTTCCTAATCAATATAAAGCCTTAGAAAACCACCATTCATATGGTGGTGATTCCTTTGATGTATATGATGATCAATGCCCAAGTTCACCTACTCATATTTTAGTTTCCCACGGAGATTTCGATTTCAAATATTTAGATCAAGAATCTATTTTGGTCAAATAAAATGTTCCCATGGAAGCTTCTACTTCAATTCCTCATTCATTGTGTCTTATTTCTTATATGTCTTTCTCTTCTAACCTCCGACCTGAGAAGCATAATTATGAATTGTCACAAGGAAATGAGGTCATCAAAGATGAAGAAGTAGTGAATAAAATCATTGTTTATCGATTGTATACATTGTTTCTTCTAGTCTTGCATGAAGAAAATTCTTTTGTTTGGGTTACTCATGAGATAGATCCAATCTATCCATCCTTAGATGTTAAATTAGAAGAAACTTTTGAATTTAGTAAGATGGTTATTGAAGTTGTAAAATCCTATCAAATTTTATGTAGATGGATTACATTTGGATAGTAGTGGTCTGGTTGAAGTTATTGATAGTATCTATACACATGCCATGAATGATGTAATTCAATCTTCATAATGTGATTCTACAATCCTTGAAAGTTCATGGAGTCATGAGGGAGTCTAGGCACTTCAACTTTTGTTGATGGTTATGTTAGGTTCTCATGTCTCTAGTAATATCACTTAACTAAATTAGATTTGTATTTTCTTTCAAAATTATTTCCTTAGCATGGTTTCATTGGATGTAAACTCCTCGTTGAAAGATGTTTGGTATTTTGTACATGTCCCTTTCAACTTTCAAGATTTTATTTCTGATAAAATTAGATATAATAATTTTGTTTATTCATATTCATGAAAATCTCTCTTTCCAAATTCGTGTTTGGAATATATACCTTTCATGGATGCACAAATATATGAAGCTCATCATTTTAATATCATCATTGGTTGAAGGACTCATGCCTATCAGGTTCTTTTGAAAATAATCAGCTCCTGGTTTTTAATGTGAATGTTGTACTGCTAATAATTTTATTCATTGCACAAAAATCCTCTTGAATGTTACTAAAATTTTGAATTATTTGGTGAGTCAAGTTCCTCTTTTTCATCCGCTACATCCTAACTTGTTTCATGGATTATCTGTACTGGCATTACTTTTCATTTCTTTTGATGATAATGATGTTAGTACAATTTGTCACCAATTACAAGGGAATGGTTTGTTACATTCATCAACCAAAGAACATAACTCTATTATTCAAATAATTTACAAATATATTCAAAATAACATTTCTTTATTGTCTATTAATCGATAATATTATGCATTAATCATTCCATTTGATCATAATTCTAGTCCTGATGACTGTCATTCAAATTATCATTTTCCCACCACCATATCCAATGACATTTGTTCTACATCCTTCGATATTTACGGTTTATCATCTCATTATTTGGATAGTTGTCAAGAAGTTGAGGCACTTCAGCCCTCACCAATGGTTTTTTCATGCCCTAAACATCTTGGCAAGCCTTTTCAACATGATCATATTGATTTTCCCTCGCAAAATTTTCATCCTGATCCCATACCTTTAATTGAAAATTCATATTTTGAAGGATTTCAGGGTTTTCAAGATGATTTTTTCGAATTTTGTGATCTCATGTATGATAAATTGCAATTATCATACTTCGAAATCCCTTTCACTAATAATAAGATCTGATATTTTATCATGCTTGCTAAGGAGGAAAATACAATTGAAGATGCATTCACAAGAATATTTCAAGGTTTGTTTGACTATGGTTTTCATCGAAAAGGTAACACTCCAAGTTGCCTAGAAGTAGTGGCTATGACACATCATTCTATTGATAGAAATGTCCTTCAATTTGCTATGCAACTTATTCAAGTTTTTTATTTTCTATTGCACATTGCTTTATGTCAGTTTTAATTGATTATTTCTTTGTGATTGTATGTTAGGAGTAGTTGTGGGGACTTCATTGGAAATTTCATTAAAATTGACCATGATCTTCTAGTTGTTTAGGTTATGAGTAGGTTTAGTTGCATACTAGTCCCCCTTTCACACTCAACCTGCACTCGTTCACTGTATTCTTTCTTCATTTTCTTACTTTTGTCTCGCATCTTGTTTTTAGTTTAGCCTCAATTAGCTTTCCTTTTTGGCCTTGTTTCTTTTTTTTGCCTTCTATTCTTTTTTTTTATGTTTTTATTTGAATGAAATATGATCTTATTTCACTCAAATGAAAAAGTGGTAGAACCTGAAAATATAAATTGTGATGACAACTAATTCTTAGCTTATATGTTATCTTGTTCTCTATCTTGGGTTTACATATCTCTAAAGTAAATGATGTCTGAATGGAAAATATGATCCATTCAAACGAAAATCCATTGGTAAAACGATAAGTCCCATTTCTATTCTTGGATCTTCATTTTTGACTCAGTGTTGTAATTAAATTTTGTTCTTCTTGTTGATCCAATCAAGTATAGGAAGGGAAGGGGAAGATCAATGGAAAGAAAACCAATATCAGAGGTAAAAATATGCTTCATTGAAGGAGCAACCTCCTCTTCTCTCAAAAATAAGTGTTGAAGGATAGTCCTATACATATATGAAATAAATAATGGGTGAAAGAAGAGAACAAATTCCTACGCATATGAGTGAAGCAAGTAACTTCATTGGGGTATTGTCCACACTTGTTGGTAGTGAATTAATACTTGTGTTCCTATAGTGACTCTGTTAGGGTACTATCCAAGCTTGTTGGTAGCATTGCAACACGAGAGATGAAAAATAATACTCTCATTATCTTAAACTCACAATCTTATACTACCCTTATCCTCAAGCGAAATAATTTTGATTTGGCAAGCTTTGTGAATGTATCTAGACGAGAAAATGAATAGACAAGACTATATCCATAACTAGATCAAATGGGGAGACCAAGGTAGTCCATGTGATGAATAAATACTTCTTGAAATACTGATACCTTGCACTTAAAGATAAAACTTGGGCAGAGAAGTTGGATTTCTACCAATTTGTTTCCAGGTATTGTCACTATGACAAACACCCTCCAAAATTCTTCTTACACTTGAATTTTTGGTGCCCACTGAGGATCTTGTGATATATTGTTCCATGGTCACTTGATGGTCATATAATTTTTTATGAAGTAATTACTATTCTTCTAAGTGTCAAAGTCACTTTCTCACACATTTTCAACCTTTGTTGAATTCATAAACACATACCTTTCTATGTAAGATTAGATAGGCATTGTGCAACCCTTGAAGGTAAGACTTTCACAATCACTAGTGATAGTGATTGCGAAATCCATAAGGAAGATATATTGCACAACACATATCGATAGCCAATGCACATTCTACATTTATAATCTCCCTCACTCTGATTGAAACTATACTTCTATTCCAGTGAGTTTTCTCGTTGTTCTCGCACACCTTTATTTTTTCAAGTGTCTCTTTCACTTTTACAACTCTCGTTTTCACTTTTTCACTTTGATAAGTGTCATTTCCATGTTATATTCACTTCGGAATGCATTTATTCCACGTTATTTAAGCTTCTTCAAGTGTTGTTTGTACTTTTCACTTACTTTTTCAAATGTCGTATTTTGGCATGGGAAGTGTAATACATCATAAAAGGCATAGTTTTGATTCATTTAAATGGGGAAACTTAGCGCCAATGGGTCATATTTATTACAAATAAATGTATTATATCCATTCAAAATGTTTTATGCAATATCATACTAGTGTCATCACTATCATCACAAATTGTATCTTAAATGTTGCACCTAGTCAAAGGCAGTGAATTGTACATTATTAAAGAGTAGTTTTGATGCATTCTACTACACTACTATTTCTTATTCATGATAAATACATGAATTAGACGTATTCCCCAATTCTTGAGCACTATCATACAAGTGTTGTCATGGTCATCACAAAGGGTACCCTACGTGTCACACTTAGAGGAGAGTATTTTTTTGTTGTCACATTAAGGGGAACATGTTGTTTCTTAGTGCTAAGTGGTCTATGTTATGTATTCGATTTTTTTGAGTTTTTGATCATGTTCAAGGCTTACCTTGGTTTCATATCTACTTCATTGATCCCACACTTAGTCAAATTCTAGAATATCGTCTATCCAATCAACTTGACCTCACTCAACCTCCTTAAACTATGCATTGCATGGCAGAAAGGCTCAAGTTCCCCCATTCCCTCTTGGAGCTGTGAAATACACAATTACTTCCTCCAAGAAGTGCACATTGCATAGTCAAAGTGCTCAAGGATTACCTCCATTCCCTCACAAAATGTGCAATCCTATCTCTGAGCCAGTCTCCTACTCCACATTGTGTAGTGTTAGTCATCAAGATATCTCCCGCAGTCCTTCAAATGTGCAACTGCACAATCCACTAGCCATTCTCTCTCCAGAACTATGCATTACGGAGTCTCAAGGCTCAATTATACCTTAGTGAGACCTTCAATTTCACAATCATGCTCCCTAGGCTTCTAGTGTTATGCATTTCATCATCACAAGAATCAATACCTCACTCTTGGGATTCAGAGCTTTGTATTGCGCCATCCCTGAGCCTCCTCCTCAATCTAGTAACTTGCTCTCGATAAGCTAGTGCATTGCATGAAGAGAGTTAGACTAGGAGGTTTTTGGAATGGTGTTGTCTTTTCATGAGTGGATTTCAGTTGTAGGTTCTATATCTAGACATGATAGGATGATGCTTAGAGAGGAGTAAGAAACTATGCTAAAAGATAATTGTGAATTTGAAACCATGAAGGGTTTGTCAAGCGGGAAGATGAAGGGACAAAAACTTACAATATAAGACCAAAGATCAAGACCACATGAAGACTCCATATCATTCAGTTTCTTGGAGGGTGAAGATGAGAAACAAAGCATATCTTTCATGAAGATGAATTATTGAACATAACTCACATGAAGATTGAAGATGAAGCAACAAGAGAAACAACTTGGCATTGCCACTTCATCATGGAGTCCATGTCATCATTGTCTAGTTATTACTTGTATGAGTGCCATCATAATGTCATGTGTGTCGATGTTCCTTGCCACATCAGTTGTGGATGTAATCATGTATTTATCAAAGTCAAAGAACAAATTATAATGTGTGGAAGCTCAAGGGTCATATGTGGAATATCAAAAGTCACATTGTCATATATGGACAAAAGTGCCTTTAGGAAAAGTCCAAAATTCAAATAGAGGTCCAAAGCTCACATGAGAAGTCCAAGAGTCATGAGATAATTCCAAGGGGCATGGGGATATGGAAGATCATTCTTCTTGTTGTAAATACACCCTCATAACTCAAGCAAAGGTATTTTGCTGGCTTAGTCTTTGGAGAGCTAGCCTTGGATTCTCTAGCTTAGCATAGGAGAAAAGATAATTCTTTGGAGAAGCAACAAGTGACATAATGTTCCACTATTGGAGTTACTGGCTCACCATTGTAATTGTGTACTTGGATATTTCACCTAATAATTAGAAGCTTATTGACCTAACACAATTTCATGCGTAATTCATAAATGTTGTAAGACTATTATTTGAATGTTTGTGATATATTTTGTTCTCATTTGTACTAAATAAATTGAACTATTTCAATGTCTTTGGCATTTATCTTGTTGAATGTGTATCGTATTCACTTTAATATTCATTCCGTCCATGTGAACTATTTCGCTAGATAACTAACAATGATTTCCTTTCTCTCACGCGTCCCTCTTGGGATATTATTATAGATTTCCTTCTAGAGGCTCATGTTTATTTCCTTTTCATGATTGTCTTCATTTACACATTGCAATTAGTGTTTCATAGTGTCATATTTCTTGCTGATTTCAAACGTTATGTGCATACTCCCTTAAGTTATTCATTGCACGTGAGGAAAATGTCTAAGTTATGGTGGTGAGGTTGATACTTTGTATGGGGCTCCTACTCCAACAAATGTTAGGCCTAATTGGGGCTTCACATCGGGGAGACCCCCTTGGTTGATAGATTTCCAACACCGTCAACAAGCCTTAAGTGTTATTATGGGTTCCATTAGGTATTTTTCCAAAAATACGATGTCCCTAATAAGGCTACACATAGAAGATAATTTTTTTTCTAGGGTTAAGTCTTTCGTAATGAAAACCGGGTCTTAAAATATGTCCTAATACTTAATGTGATGGAATTTTTTCAAAGTCATGAATATATACAATAAAGAGTGAGTGTAGTTTTTTATTTTCTGCTTATCCCTATAAATTCAAGAAAGATGGCGGGATTGTATCTTTTCCTCTAGGTGTTCATGTGTTGGTTATGGCCCACATATTCATTGTTGATGAAACTACACATACTTATATAGTTTTAGATGAAAATTCTAAACACATGATTTTTTTAGGCAAAAATATTGGCTACTGTTTTTAATTGATTTTTAATTGTACACATATCTTGATTCTACAATAACTATATCTTTTATTTCTAACACAACTTTTTATTGTCTTACCGATTTGGAAAAGACACTGTATGGTGCACAAGGATCAATGAAGACCTACACAAGCAAAATAAAATAAAAATAATTGATAGTCTTAAGACTCTCAAATACGATATTCACACCTTAGTTCAATATTTCAAGGCTTCACTGATTTTATTAATTAAGAAGAACATTAAAACTATTAACAAATAGTAAAAGAGTTAATTCTTACTTATGATTATACAAATTTGTTTCAATAAATTGCATCATTTTGATGCTAAATCACTTCTTCACATAGACATATACATTACATTGTGGAAGAAAAGTAAGTAACATACCAATACCAAAAAAAACAATATGATTTAAAGTTATACCATTTTTTTTGTTAAAATGTAAATTATATATACAATTCTTAGTAGCACAACCACTTGAGGATGAGTTTTTTGAGCAAGGCCACTAGGATTAAATCTCAGTGGGAGTGGTTGTGCCTTTGTGCTATGAGGAGAAGACATGCTAAAAAATCTAGTGAGGTAAGAGCTTGTGTGGCCCACCAAGAGTGCAATCCCAAAGTGACCTTGCAAAGTGACTTTGACTGCTGAGGTTCTAGAAAGATAATTAATTTTTGTTTGTTTGCTTTCTTTAAATTTTCATTACAATAATATGTGTAAAACATTAACTTTTTATAATACAATAATAAACTTGTAAACTAGAATTAATGACATCCTAATTAACTTGGAAGAAGGAATGAAATTTATAAAAAATTGTCATTCATAAAGTAATTTACTTGTCGAATACAACCAAAAAAATATTCCCTGCCCCACACTAAAGTTGCAACCCTTGCAACCCTCACACTAAGTTGGAAAAACTGACAATTTTAACCCGCGTTTCCAATTTGAAATTCCTCCTACCTACTTGGAATATACTAGTAGACGCAATGTAATGCCAAGTTATTTTACGATATGCAAGGGAGAAATATTAAGATAAATTTAATAACACGTCCAGGAGATCGGAATTCCTACCTAATTGGTAACGCATAAGGCAATAGATAACAATCACATTTGTTGAGATAAGTGCTGATTTTGATTGCAAAGGATTCCAGAAAGAACGGGGCACCTTTATCACGAATAAAGACAGCCTCAATTACGTTCCGGAGCAGAGACTCTAACGATGTTAGAGTCGGTTCGACATTCATCGAAGCACATAAATCAATCATGTTATCTAAGTTAACAGGTTGGATAGCGTTGCTGTTGGTAATAATCGATTTTCAACCTGGATAGTGAATGAAGTTTCAAAAGGTTGTTTTTTTTTCAAATTTCAACCCTAAAAAACCTGAATGACTAGTACTTATGTTTGTATGAGGTTCTTATATTTTAATGTTTGACAGCATGTTTAGTCCAAACATATAGATCAGGTTTTTTTATTAGAAACAAGCATGGCTGCGGGGCAGCTAGTCCCTGCAATTTGCCGCAGCTAGTCCCTGCCAATGCAAATTGCAGAACAGTTTCAGCGGACAACGCTAGTTCCAGATTCTGACCGTCTGCGTTGTTTTGCCATCGACACCAGCGATCTGAGACTGCTCTGCGTTGCCAGGAAATAAAACAGATGAAGTCATAGACTTGCAGATAGGGTAGAGGGCAGGGCAATTGGCTATGCCATAGGTGTCTGAAACGAAAATTAGTTGAAGAGAATTTTGTTCTTCTATCCAATGCTCTCCCTGCTTTTGATGGTCGAAAGAGCTTACACAGTGCTGTTGAATTTCGGAAGGAGAAAATGGAATTTGTTGTTTCTTTACCTATAAAATCTGCCAAAAGCATTTTGGCCCTTAATGCTGGAGCACATCAATTACCTGGTTCTGATTGTCAAGGAGGAGCCAGTAGCAGAGATGAGAAATTGTTCAAGGTAAGCCTTAAGATTGCTTCAAAGCTTGATGGGAAGGACTTAAAAGAGTTTCTGAAGAACAAAAAGGATGATGTCGTTCTTTTCTCTGTTACTGCATTTCATGAAAGCATTGGTATAATTCCATACCTCCAGAAGAGATGTGAATTTCTGCACGACCTTCAATTTAGGAAGTCAAGGGTGTTGTCTGCTGAAGAGAAGAAGGAAGTAGAAAAAACTCTGAAGAACATAAAGGTCTTTGTTTGCCATAGAGCCACTAATCAGAGGTACATGTTGGAAATTAATTCCAACTGCAGATCTGATCTTCAGCAATTAATTTCAGATTATCCGGAAGCCGCAAAAGTCCACTGATATTTTGCACTTTAAATATGCATTTAACGCAGAATTAAATCCCCTGCAGACAACCGACTTGTTTTTGCTGAAAAGGCATCACCGTCTTGCATCACCGCCTTCTGCAATAAATGCAGAGATAAAGATCAGCAGATTTTTTGTTTAGTTTATTGTTTAACTCAGATATTTAGTTTTTCCTATAAATGTAAACGCACAGCAGTTCTGTTAATTAAATCAGACAGTGCAAAAGATTTCTGAACAACAGTGCTATTTTCTGTCTGAGTTTTAGAACAACAGTTCTGTTTTTGAGTGAAGGTTAGAAGAACGAGTGTGTCTCTTCTGTAAATGCACAGCAAGTGTTGAACCTGTGATTTTCTGAGATGGAAAATCGATTTCTGGAACTGGAGCGTTCCTCTTGTAACAGCTAAGTTTTTGTATCAGCTTGCTTATTGTTTGTGAATACAAATTTACAGTTTATCAGTTTACTGTTTTCCTGATTTTCAGTTGCTGTTACACCAAGTGTCAAAAACACTTTGTTTTTACTCTGTAAATTTATTAGTGATTTGACGCCTTTTAGTTGCTGTTACACAAAGCGTCAACTGTCTCACTGTAAATTTATAAGTAATTTTGACGCCCATAAAGTGACTTGCGTCAAAATCGTGTTGCTGTTACACCGAGTGGCTTGACGTCAAAACTCGCGTTGCTGCAACACCACGAGCAGCATTGCTGCAACACCAAACTGTGTTGCCGCAACACCGATTCCAGAAAGAAATTTTTCTGTTTTTTCTGTGTTAACAGAAACAGAGTGTTATTTCCTGTTGCTGCAACACCGATTCCTGTTGCTACAACACCAAGTCCAGAAAACGAAATTTTCAGTTTTTGTGCTGAAACAGAGCAGTTTTGTATTGTCTCCTTGTTTAGGAATTTAGCAGAAAATTCCATCATATCCGAGAATTGTTCTGGGATGTTTTTGTGTTATGGAATTCACCATAAAAATTCCAACATGGTATCAGAGCTAGTCTAGGCACTCAGTGAGTCAAAAACAGAGTTTGTTTTTCACTGTAGGAGCTGTAAGAAGTTCAGTGAGCAGATTTTTTCCAGCAGAGAAAGTTTTTGCTTGTTTTTTATTTTACAGTCAGCATCTTTTCTTTTAAGATGGCAGATGCTGGAACAGGTTTGACAAATTCCCAACTGCCACAGTTTAATGGGAAAAATCACAGTGATTGGTCCATAAAAATGAAAGCATTGTTTGCTTCTCAAGGAATATGGGAGCTCGTTGAAACTGGCTATGCTGAACCTGCAGATGCAACAGCATTGGCTGCTTTGACAGCAGTAGAAAGAGACCAGTTGAAGAGTGACAAGAAGAAGGATGCCAAAGCCCTCTTTCTCCTCTTCCAATCAGTACATGAAAGTGTCTTTCCACGGATTGCAGCAGCAACAAAATCCAAAGAGGCATGGGATATTCTCAAAACTGCCTATCAAGGCATGGAGAAGGTGAAGACTGCAAAGTTGCAGATGTTGAGGAAAGACTTTGAAACCCTCAGCATGAGGGAGTCTGATATAATAGATTCATTCTTCACTCAGGTTATTGGGTTGATAACCCAGATGAGATCTCATGGTGAAATTCTTGAAGAAAGAAGGATCATAGAGAAGATCTTGAGATGTTTACCCTCAAGGTTTGAAGCTGTTGTGGTAGCAATAGAAGAAACAAAAGATCTCTCACAGTTCACGGTAGATGAATTGAGTGCTTCTCTTATGTCTCATGAACACAGACTGAGTAGAGGAACAGATTCCTCTTTTGAGCAAGCATTCAAGACTCAGATGTCTTTTAGCCAAAGAAGAAGCCGAGGCAGAGCAAATAACAGAGGTCGTGGAAGAAGCCAAAACAGAGGCAGATATTATCGTGCAAGCGCAAGCGGAAGGAGCTGCAATCAGAACCAAGATGAAGGTTCAAGTAAACAGCAAGCTCATGGACAAAGGTATGACAAATCCCAAGTCCAATGTCATTATTTTAAGAAATATGGGCACTATGCCAATGAATGTAGGAAGAAACAAAATGACATGAATAGTAGGCAGAATGTTAATTTTGCAAATGAAGAAAATAAGAACTCAAAGAATGTGCTGTTAACATGTAACGTAGCACAAGACAAACAAGAAGATGTTTGGTTCTTAGACTCAGGTTGTAGTAATCACATGACTGGAAATATTGCAATGTTTGCCAATCTGGATGAAGATGTGAAATCTGAGGTAACAACAGGGACTGATAGTAAGATAGCTGTCAAGGGTAAAGGCAGAGTCAGTATCCGAGCAAAAAATGGAGAACAGATGTTTGTGCCAGAGGTATACTATGTACCTGGGCTGAAGTGTAATCTTTTGAGCATTGGGCAACTCATTGACAAAGGTTACAACGTGTTCTTCAAAGATGATATGTGTACAATCACAGATATACCTCCAAGTAAGAAGATCATTGCACACGTGCAGATGACCAGCAATAGAATGTTTCCTCTCAAACTTAGGGCAGATTTGAATGAAGGAAGAATTATTGCAGCTGTAACACAAGAAGTCTTTCAGGAACAAGTGAAAAATGAGAATTGGTTGTGGCACTTGAGATTTGGACATCTCAATTTCGGAGGCCTGAATTTGTTGCACAGAAAGGGAATGGTAAGAGGATTGTCGTTGATTGAAAAACCGAACAGCCTTTGTGAAGGCTGCATCTTGGGCAAGCAGCACAAAGAAAGCTTTCCAGCAGGAAAGAGTATAAGGGCAAAAGC
>APFE030300615.1:141383-153083 GCA_000404065.3 Pinus taeda | reverse complement strand
ACCTTGTCCAGAAGGAAAATATATAATTTGCTTTTGAATAATTGACCGGAGAATCAATTTTATCATTTTTGAACCAACGTTTCGAATCCCAAGTGGGATCCATCTTCAGGATAAGAGAATGATGGATCCCATCATGCTCTCATCCTGAAGATGGATCCCACTTAGGATTTGAAACGTTGGTTAAAAAATGATAAAACTGTGGATTCTCCGGTCAATTATTCAAAAGATTTAAACCACAGATCTCTGAAATCCATATAATTTACTTTTTACTGTATACGGTTGATTGATAAATGACAGCTCTCTGGTTACTATTATCGTTAATTACAACATCAGATCAATCTCAATTACCTTTCCACAAGGGTTTCAGTCACCACTTGCTTTATGTTGCCCTGCAAATATCCTATATCTTTATAATAACATTGCTAATATAATCCGTGTCATAATTTAATCAGGTTGCACGTCGTGTTTCTTCTTTTATTTTTAAAAGAGGTATGTCTTAATTTAATCAAGTTTAGTGAAGTTAATTAATTTTCAATCAAGGGCTAAATTTCCATAACTAGAAACAACCTTACTATTGTGTACTATGTATATTGTATTCAAATGTGTATTCAAATGTATTGTAAAGTGGAAGTTTAAAGGACACACATGTAATATAAAGAGCCATGTAAGTTGAAAATTCATAGGAACTGAAAGAGTTATGAAGGTAGTCAAAGAGTCACCTTTGATTAGATATACTCCTTTATTATATGAGCAATGAACATTTCACCTTAGTTCCTCTTGCAAGACATTAGAGAGATCAATTAGTTTTTTGAGGAGAAAGGAGTGGCTCCAATGTCCCACTATTGGGGCGAGTGATGTACATTGTAAACATGTCTCTTGGAAATTTTGCTTAATAATAGAAGCCTTTAAGGCCAACATGTTCTTCATGCATGGACTATGAATGTTTTTAAGACTATTATGTGAACGCTTGTATTTCGTGTTTTCTTTGACATGTGCTAATATAGTTGAATTATTTTGGTTATTTTAGTATTTATATTATTGAGAATGTGTTGTAATGGTTATTATTTTTATCCCATCCTTGTCAACTATTCTATCGAATACTAAACATATTTTTCTTCATTTATTATTAGTAACGACCCTCACATCCATTTTGGACTATTCCGCCAGATGTTAGATGGATCCTTATGGTTCATGTATGTCTCTTTATGGTTGGTACTACTATCTCTCACTTAGAGGCTCACTTTTATTCCCCTCTGTATTAGAAGAACCTTGACATAGTTGCAAATGAACACTCACGAGGCAGACCCCCTTGCTTTTTGAAGAGACCATTGCATCCCTCTCTCGTGCTGACAGCTAAATCCAAGGCAAATATCTAAGGATTTGGAAACTGGGCCTTTATATCCAATGAGACTCCTCCAACAAAAAGTGTGAGGTCTAATTGGGACTTCATACCAGGGATATCGCCTGGTCCAACAACATTAACATTTCTAGCACTAGAAGGAGGAAAGCTAGTATTTTATGGATGATAAACTCACCAACCCCATAATTCCATCTTCTGGTCAAGGCAACAACATCAATTTCACCTCCCCTATTAGTGCTTCTGAAGTTAGTGACTCTTCTCGGCCTAGGCCTGCCCTATAACCTCTCAATTTGCAAAAGATTTTGGATTGATCGTGGGAGTAATCAATCTTCCCTATTCTCCAAAGAATAAAAATACCACGTCCATGGGGATAGTAGTTTCCACTCTTGAAGATGTGGTTCTTTCCACTCCTGAAGAATTAGGGAAAAACAAGAAGATCCTCCACTCTTTTATGATGGTAAGAGAGATAACATTCCACTATTGGAAAAACTAGTGGAATAACTTTTAGTGAAACAAGAAGAGAAAAAGAAAAGGAAGAAAAGCTATTATATTCTAATAAAAATTACGAAAAGAACCCAGAAAAAGACATAGATAACCAAAATCTAGATTGGATGACTCAGTGCCCACTCACTCTTTTGGATGTTCTACACAAGATGAAAGTTAGACGTTGATTGAAAATACACTTCACTTGACTTCCCTCCAACGTGGTATTCTAATACGTTTTCAATTGTCACTTAATATTCACTATCTAGTTGATTGAGCTGGTTCTTTCTATGTGAATTGAATCACCATTAAATTCAATTCATTTTGTCACTCAACATATCATGTAGTCTAATCTAGTTATCGAAATAGGGTAGATAGGAATGCAATTTGTTTATATTTGATTTTACTCTTATCTGTCCAATTTGAAATATTCTTGCAATCTAATTAACGTAGCAGAATGCTCTTCATATATATAGTTTGCAATACCATTGTTTGGTAAATATAATTGAGAACATTATTTTATAAATTTTAGATGTTTTAATTAAAATCCTAAAAAGAAAAGCGATGGAATATGTTAGTGTAAGTATTTATTTTAATTATGGAAAGAAGGAATTATTTATTGCATGCTAATTTTCTTAAAAATATGTTAAAGAATGATATGTGAGATTAACTTTTAATTGTCACTAAAAATTTGAAATTAGCTATGCTAAAAAAGGGCAAGGATAAAAGAAGAAAATATCTTAATTTGGTTGCTATTGGTTATTCATAGAATTTTTGGGTGAAACAAACCACCAACGTTATGATATCATTGGAGATCAATGTCATGGGTGTGGGCCTATAGAAAAAAAGTTGTTGAAAGGAATGAGTGGGAGAGAAAGACTAGTTTTGAATCGATAAAATTAGCAGGACACTCCTATAGGGTTCAGGACGTGAGTTTTATCAGGGATTTATGTACACTAAGACTTACAACTTTTAGTCCTATTTTAGTGCCTAACCCATAAAATCAAGAACTATATGATATCAACCCCTATCAATTAGGGAAGATATATCCTCCAAGCTGAGCTTACTGCTTAGGTGCTCAAGCTTATTTTCTAGTAAATCTTTAGTCATTATGCTTACTACCCATTCATCTGTAGGTAGATAGTGTAGCTCCACAACCCCAACCCTTACCAATCTTTTGATGTAGTTGTACTTGTTTTTTATATTCTCTGCCTTTGCATGAAACACCAATTATTCTATCAATATTATGAAAATATGATTATCACAATGTACCCATGTAGGGCTAAATTGTCCTTCAAACAAGTATGATAGTAACTCCCTGAGCCAAACTACTTTCTGAAAGACCTCACTCGCAGCAACATATTTAACTTTAGCACTACTCAAAGCAACCATATTCGGCTTTTTGCTCATCCATGGAACCATGAAATATCCTGGACTAAATAATCCACTTGTTGTTCTCTTTCGGTCTGTCTCACTGCCACCCCAATCTGTATATCTATATACCACAAGTTGGACTTCATTACCAGGGTACCAAAGGTATTGATATATAGTTCCACATAAATATATTAGGATATGCTTGGCCACAATGCAATGATCATGATTTGGCTCCATCTCAAATTGACTTAGGAAATTTATTGCAAAATAAATGTCTCTTATAGTATTTTGTAGATACATCAAGGACCCAATCAATTATCTATAGTAGGTGGGATCCATCATACTAGATTTTGAACTCCTCAACCACTTTAGATTGGTAGCCATAGGAGTCATCATAGGCTTGCAATCTATCATTCCATAATTTTGAAACATATTTATCACATACTTACCTTGGCTAATCTATATTTCTCTTAGCTTCTTTCATACCTCTAGTCCCAAATAATAGTGTATTATCCCAAGATCCTTCATATATAATTATGTTTCTAACTACTTCTTTCATTCCTGAATCAGATCCTCTATATCTGTAGATAGTAGATCATCCACATACAAAAGTTTGATAACTAGTTCATCCTGGACCACCTTGATATATAGATTAAGATATGTAGTACTCTTGGTAAAACCAACTCTTAATAGATATGCATCCAACCTTGATACTGGTCCCTGTGATCTTGCTTTAAGCCATATAGAGCCTTCTTTAATATATAGACATTAATCTCCCTTTGATTTATTTAAAATCCTTGAGGCTGCTCAATGTAAAATTCCTCATCAATGGTCCCATTCAGGAAAGTTGTCTTGACATTAATCTGATAGATTCTCTATTTTATAGAAGAAACTAACGAAATAAGTTATCTAATTGTTTTATATCTAGTTGTGCAAGAGAAGGTTTCCTCATAATCAATTCCTTCCTTTTGTGAGAACCCTCTTGCTAAAAAAAAAATCTTTGTATTTGTCTATGCTCCCATCTACAATGTGCTTTATGTTGTAATTCCACTATGAAGTGACTATAGATTTGTCACTTGGCCTAGGGACAATATCCTAGACATCATTCTTCGTCATGGATTAGTATTCTTCTTGCATAGAATTCCTCCATTATTGATGTTTAGTTTCATCTTCATAGGAGGAAGATTCTCCTTCAATAATATTTTTCATGTATGCAACATACCCAAAATACCTCTTTAGTCTCTTACTTTCTCTAGATGTCCCTCATGATTCATGACGTTATTCCTCTTGAAGAGTAGTTTTTAGACAAACAAGTATCTTCCGGTTTTCTAGAACAATTACTTGTTCTATAGGCTCACAAGGACCATCAACATCTTCTTGAGCAAGTCCTAGTTCTTGACCATCATTTTCCCTAGATATATCCTAAAATATAGGTATCTCTTATTCATTATAGTCGATCGAACATCCCTTGAATTCTTGTAAGCTATGCTCTCATCAAAGATGACATCCCTCCTTAATTCAATTTGATGATCCTCGATATATATTCTATATGCCTTTGATGAAACACTATATCCCACAAATATTCCCTTTAGACTAGTATGATCTAGCTTATTCCTCTTTTCTTTGGGTATATGAATATACAAAGGACATCTAAATATCTAAAGATGATCCACACTTTACTTCTTTCCTGTAAATGCTTCTTCCGAAGCCATGTTGTTAAGAATCCTATGAGGACATTAATTCTATAAGTAGATAGTTGTCATGCATTCCTCTCCCCATAGGAATTCAGGGAGATCTTGATCATGTATCATAACCCTAACACATTCTTCAATATTACGGTTCTTCCTTTCTACCATGTCATTCTGTCCAGGATTATAGGGAACAATGAGCTCCCTCTTGATTCCCAGTTCCTTGAAAAAATATATTAACTCTTTGGAGATGTATTCTACATAATTTTATGACCTTAGAATTTTTATCTTTATCTCAGTTAGGTTTTCCACTTCATTCTTAAACTCCTAAAACTTTTTGAATACCTCATCCTTGTTCTTGAGAAGGTACAACCAATTATTCATTGAGTAATCATCAATTAAGGTTAAACAATATTGATACCCACCAAGATACTTTATTTCCATAGGTCCTCATACATATGAGTGTTTGGGATCTAACATTTCCTTGGATTTGGTGTCACTACATGTAAATGGTTTCTTTACATTCTTTCCTAGAGCATATCCCTTATAGAGACTCTCATGATCTTCCTTTATTTCGGGCATGCCATTCACCACTTGACTTAGATATGGAAATATATTATAATGAAGGTGTTTATACCTTCTATGCCATAGTTTGGAAGGACTCACTTCTAGGTGAACTAGGGCTTGAGCTAGGGGTGTATAGTGTATCCCCTCACGAATCCCAATCACCCTTGCTTCATTAATAATAGATCCCTTACCCCAAACCAAAACCTTGTCATCAACAAAAGAAACTTTATCACCCTTATCCTCAATACAATAAATGGAAAGTAAGTTTTTCCTCAAACCTCGAACATATAAAATGTTGTTGAGGTGAATGTTTCCTCCTCACTCGAGATCCAACAATGTAGATTCAATTCCTTTCACTAGATAGGTCTTGTTGTTTCCAAGTTCAATAGATGGATATGAATTTCCATTATATAAGGTTTTTATTTGATTGAATTCTCCTGTCATATGTCTCGAGGCACTCTTGTGAGTAACCCATACATTCTCATTCTTTAATGTGCGAGATAAAGCAGAGAACAAGATTCCATTTGTTACTTCATTTAGTATCCTAGAGATGGTCTTCAATAGATAATTATTGATATATGTAGCATGATTTCCAAGGGCCTTAAAACCATTCTGTATAACCCTTCTATGGTTCCAACAAAGATGTGATCTCCTATATCCCTCTTGCACCTTAGCTTTGATACCATGTTGGAGAATACGAAGATTTGTAGATTATAGCTTATTTTCCTTATCATGATAATTACTTGTAATGTTGTTTGGTTATTTATTACTTATTTATATCTATTCATCAATAAATTACTAAAATAATGAATATCACAGAGAGAGAGTAGACAAGATATAGGCTCCAATCCAGGGAAAAACACCTCCAAGGGGAAAACCTAGAAAACTATTCTCTTCTTATTTAGAATATGCTTACAAAAGAGACTTCCAAGACCCAAAAACCCAAGCTAATAAACTCGCCAAGCCCCAAGCCAACCCCGAACATGATATTCCTTGAGATAAATCCCAACAGTTTGATATTGCTACACCGCTATTGCAACTTCGGCCATTATAAAAAAAATTCAGCCCTACAATTTTGTTCCCCTGCAGCTATTACAAAGTTTCATCCTCCTACAAGTGGCAGCTTCACAAACCCTAAGGACACGAGAGAAAATATTCTTTCACAAAATTTTGACTTATGCTCTTCTTCTTTGTCCTCTGAGCTACTCTTCTTCTCCTTGAGTATTGTAGATTTAAGTTTCTTGAGATGTGTGTCCAAATGAGGTTGAGCTCCCTTATATTTATAACATTTCTTGAGGATCGAATACCACTACTTTAGAGCACCTTTATCTTTCTCTTGGGCCAACTTGGTATTGGGATTATCTATAATTTTTTCTCAATAGAATAAGTATTTTTATTCATTACAATGAGTCCAAATGGGACTATGAAAAATGACCAATATCATTCTTTAGCCTAGATGTTAAATTTTCTTATTTTCCTATCATCTATGAGTTACTTTAGCCCAATTTACTTTTTCATTTACAGTGCGTCCAATTATTAGCACTATAATCAATGATAAACGTAATTGAAGAAATAACAATATATGCAGTGACAAGGAAGATAACAACAACACCATAAGAGACAGTAGATTTGTCCAAGACCAGGGGAAAAGCCCATAAGAGGGAAACCCTTTCAAATCTTCTTCTTTAATAGATTATCATAAAAAAAATTGAGCAGAGAGTAAAATGAGATCAATACATATGTTTTCAGTGGATACTAATAAATCAAATCTACAAATCTACAAATCTATATAACAACAAAGATAAATCGAGATCTACATAATCATTGAAGCCAACAAATAAACCCAAGATCAAAACACTGGATTCTCTCTCTGCCACTATGTGAGGGATTTTGTCACTGCTCGGATGCTCTCATGAAGACCTTGTGCATGTGCCTCGGGTAAAACCCTCCAGATCTGCTAAAAAACCCTCAGAAGCTCTTTGCGAGTTGTTATGCATGCATCTTGGATGGCCTCAACACTTTCAGGATTATTTTGTGTGAGCGTCTAGGGACCAACACTTTCAAATCTGCCTTTGAACCCTATGGTGCTTCGTTAAGCCTATGTGCCATTGTTTAGGGCTATTTGGTTGCTCTCATATGCCTATGTGCCAGTGTCGAGGGACGAAAATGCCCAGTTTTGTGTTAGCGTAGGCAGATTAGAAAGCCCTAACTCAGAGTGAACCTCACACCTATGATTTCAGACCCTTGTACAAACTTCTTCCTTCGAACTAATGCGAACCAAGGAAAAGGAGAAGAAAAGAAGATTTCCTTTTTTGTGTTTAAATGAGCTTGAGGTCTCTTCTATGTATATGCTTTCTTGAGGGTTTACTTGGGGTTAAGCCCGACCTAAGCAGTTACCCATGTGGTTAGGGTTGACTGAGTCCGTAATGTAGGTATCAATAAGAAATTCAAAACTTAACTTCGTCTTGACCAAATTGGGTGATGGTTAGGTTGATTTTGGTCCTCTCAAGAAGGGGAATTTAATGCAAGCATAATCTCACTCTTCTAAGTTTTCCATTGTGGAATTTGAACCTAGTTTCAAAAATTGATACTAGAAACACCTACAAAGACCTAGAAGACCTAAAAGCACAAATAACATACTTTTAACTCAAACTTGAGTATGAAACCCACACATCAAAAATAGAATATAATTTACTTTTCTTTCTTTATAAAGAATATACAAGGTCATGTTTACAATCACATAATAATGGAGACTAAACCTACCTACAATTTTTAATAACCTCTAACTTATTTAAGAAAGGATTTAGATAAGTATTAAGCCTATGATATTTTAGTGAAATATTGGTAGATATCGGATTTTCATTTTAATAGGTGAATGAAAATATTATGTACTAGACTTTAATTTGGAATGTTAGAAATTATATTGTCTTTTGCTAACTATGTGTTGTAGGCAACATCAAAGATGAGCTAAATTCAACACAAAAGGTCGGTGGTTACAGGTTAAAGAAAAGGGATTATCTCATAACCTAGAAAGTAAAATTGAGAGAAATATATAAAATGCACTGTAGAAGCAAGAAAGAAGGACCAAAAATAGTTCTAGGTTCAAAGGGAGAAGGTACTATTTTTATAACACGATACTCTTAATTAATACAAATATACCTAACATATTATAGCTATTATATTTCTTTTAGAAGAGGTTTTTAGATGAAATAACATTATAATTCATTTGTGACGTGTTTCGATGAAACAAGCGTGGTTCATGGGCTTGATGATGAACCACACTTGTTTGTTCGAAACACGTCAAAAATGAATTATAATGGGATTTTTGCCGAAAACCTCTTCTAAAAAACTTGATATGGATCACAGAAGCTTAAATTGAGCTATTATAATAATAGGTCAAATTTTGGGTTTAATGTTCCGGTTAGACATGTATACCATGAAAATGGATATCTGGCCTAGAGGTTCCATAGAGTCAATACTAAGCATGGGAAAGATAAGACTTAGAGAACTCGTCATAATTCCCTATTACAAGAATCCAGTCTATGGACTACATAAAATAATTTTATATGCATAGGTAAATTGTATATGTTTGTATTTAATAGCAAAGCTAATACTCATTTTCTTCAAATGAAAAAGAAATAGGTGATGCATTCCAAATTCTTTGAAAATAAAGAATTTAACCCTTAGAATTAAGTATGAACAAAAGCAAAGAATATATATTGAGAAAGTAACTATACAAGGATGAAAAAATCTTCTACATACCCATAATTAACTATTTTTCTTTCTTAAAGAAAACACACACATAATTATTGGTATTGGAGATACACTAAGAGTAACTTAGTATTAATCTAGTGACTATAAACAGCAGTAATGTTTTACAGCTCTGAAGCAAATAAAGACCCTTAAATGCCTACTATTAAACTCCAAATTGCAAGAAAAGAAACACGTTAAATCTAATAGGAAATTTTGGAGTATTCTCATATGAATGTATGTACATAGGGTTGAGTGAGAACGATGTTCCTTTTACAAAACCCTAGAGCCCAACAGGGCTTCACACTAAAAAAAAATACTATACATTTGAATGTTCATCTGAGGATAGCATAAACTCTCAAGCTGGTAATTATGAGGGTTCGATAGGAATTTTCATACTTGTACTTCTGAGTTTATATGAAAAAAGGGGCCGTAGCCTTTACAATTACATGAATGACCTTTTAAAACCTAAGGCTATGTATCGGCTTGGCTACTAAAATGAAAAAAAACTCAAAGCGTAAATAATGCATATCCGCGTCTATGGCGAACAAAATAAAATCACCATAGGCTTAACCTAGCAAGAAAATGTGGAGATAATGAGAACCTGTAATCCAACGTCGAAACAACCGATGAAGAGCTAGATTTTGTTATTGAAACCCTTCAAGAAATCGACACTAAGCTCGTTGCTCCATACCATAACTGGAAGTTTTTGAACAAAGTTAGTAATAAATCCATACACAGTGCTATATAAGTGCAAAGAAACAGTAGCATGTTTAAGGTTAAGATTGTACCTGTAAAGGAGGTATGAGATAGACATATTTTTCGTGTATGCAACCCTGTAAAGAAATAAGAATTCAAATCATGAAGAATAGTAGTGGATGTTGAGATTTTCTGTTTAACTAAAATAGGCAGAAATCTCTGTAGGTGACAACAATAGGAAATCTGTTGCTGGATTATCTCCAGGTTGTTGGGAGCAAATTAATGCATCCTAAATTTGATGTGAGAGCAGTTAGATTCTCTCTACTATAAAATAGGTTGTCATACAGATAGCTGTGAGAGAGTGTGAGAGTGTCATTGATGTAATCTCCAAATATTGATTAATATATTCCTGATGCCTATGTTTGGTGGACGTAGCCCAGATTGGTTGGGTGAACCACGTTAATAGCTGTGTTCTATTTGTTTGATCTTCTGATGTGTTAATTCTGTGTTTAATTTGTTTGCTGAGCACCTGATCCAACAAATGGTATCAGAGCTTGTTGGAGGTGAGGTGCGGGAGAAGTGGATTGTTCTATGCGTGGGTTTGCTGGAGCTGTAACGCTGGGGCGTTTGCTGGAGCCGTCCATTACCCTGCGCGGTGAGCGTGGTTACATTTCAAACCGGCGTGGAGCGGATGCCTGGAGGTGCTGCGCTGTCTGCTGTTGGTGGAGCTGTGTGTGGTATGTTTTGCATGGCGCTGTTGACCTGGTATGTTTACCTGGTGCATAATAATATTGCTGCTGTGTAATATTGTTAACTAGTGCGTGGGTATATGGATATATTTTTTTTAAACAGCGTGGAAATATATGTAAACAGCATTAAACACAGTTTGTTTTTTGATAAAACCCGCAGTCAAGTCTTTTAGAAACGCAGTGACTCAGAGTACCAACAGCCGCCAGGTGAATGATGGGTTTAAGGTTTTCTAAGTTTTTTAAAAAAACGCAGTGCCCGTTATAACTGCGTATGACTGCAACAAAAAAAAATACTACTCTACACCCAACATTTGCGTATTCAACAAATTTGTATTACTACATATGGTTTTGCCTGAGCCCATTTTTTTTCATACCGAAAGGATCATGTTCTCTTTCATTGTGAAGAAATACGTGGGAGTGTTGAGCGAAGAGTGTTGACCACCATATGTATGGTTTTTGTTTTATGTGGGGCAGTTTTGTTTGGCACAAATAAAAGGTTGCTTTATTCGTGCAAATAAATAAAACAAAAGTGAAGTGTATGTATTTTTTTTTTTGTTGGAATTTGCACAAAGTATATGGAAAAGTTTTTTTCTTAAGAAAAAGAAGTGCAAAGGCAGATTTTTTTTTAATGGCATAAGTACAAAGACATAGGTAGAAATTTTCAAAGGCATAGGCAATTTTTTTTTTTTTTTATTGCTGGTTGGATATTGGGGATTATTGTTTTTTGCTGATACAAGATGGCCAAAAATCAAAGTGCCCGGTTCGAAATTGAGAAATTCAATGGTAAGAATAATTTTGAGATCTGGAAGGTGAAGATGCACGATCTGCTGGTTCAACAAGGTGTGGCGAAAGCACTGTTGGGGAAAAACAAAAGACCTGCTTCCATGATGGAGGATGAATGGGATGAGATGGATGCTAGAGCTCTGAGCGGAATTCGGTTATGTCTGGCGGACGATGTTCTGTTTAACATTGTGTCAGAGAAAACCGCTGCAGGCCTGTGGTCGAAGCTTGAGAAGCTCTACATGACGAA
>APFE030300615.1:79879-137116 GCA_000404065.3 Pinus taeda | reverse complement strand
AGATTTTCTGTTTGAAGTGAAATAGGCGGAAATCTCTGTAGGTGACAACA
This sequence comes from Pinus taeda, assembly GCA_000404065.3. NCBI lineage: Eukaryota > Viridiplantae > Streptophyta > Pinopsida > Pinales > Pinaceae > Pinus > Pinus taeda. The sequence continues at coordinate 137,066 of APFE030300615.1, read as the reverse complement.
ATAGAAAATCTGTTGCTGGATTATCTCCAGGTTGTTGGGAGCAAATTAATGCATCCTAAATTTGATGTGAGAGCAGTTAGATTCTCTCTACTGTAAAATAGGTTGTCATACGGATAGCTGGGAGAGAGTGTGAGAGTTTCATTGATGTAATCTCCAAATATTGATTAATATATTCCTGATGCCTATGTTTGGTGGACGTAGCCCAGATTGGTTGGGTGAACCACGTTAATAGCTGTGTTCTATTTGTTTGATCTTCTGTTGTGTTAATTCTGTGTTTAATTTGTTTGCTGAGCACCTGATCCAACAGTGGAGATGGTAAAAAAAAATGTAAACTAAGAGCGTCTCCAAGACTTACATCGTAAATTTTATCTTGGAAATATTATTTTTCTTTAAATGACCGGTCTAAATAGTGGTTGTGGAGCAATGATATCTGTGGTAGAAAAAAGGTAAAAGGTAGACCCTCGTTTCCAACATAGGGCCTGTAATCCTGTCAAATGTGTAAGTAGAGAGGGTTACAAGGATATTTAAGAGAATTATTGTCGAATATTTAAAAAAAGTTACTCAAACAAGAGAAATTAATTAATAACTGAGTTTGTTTTATATAACATTACTTGCAATGAAATGGAGTCACAATTCCTATGGCGCAACTAATTTGGAATAAAACTGAGTTTCTTTACTGAGACATTAGATAAACCGTTATGGAGAGGTGAATGATACCATAGCGTTTGAAGCCGAAGAGCAGAGCTCCGAACCATCACGAAAGAAAATGAACAATGAGACTTTATTGGTGGGATTATTTAGGGTAATTACCCTATCACTTTCTCGAGCAATCTAGGCTATCCCTTACCAGGTATCAATCCAAATCGTCGAAAGTGACAACTTGTGAAAGTCCCACGGAGGAGGTAGGATCCAAACACTTGTATCACCACCATGTGACTACCATCGAGCTAGTATATAGATAGAGAGGAACGTGTCTATGAAATGCAATAACCTTGTATAGGATGTGGAGAATAACTAAAGTGAAGTTAAAGGGTTAGCATATACATGAGTTCTTTGTGAAAATCAACTAATGCTAACTTAGTAAAGCTTCGTGGTAAAATTATATATATAAATGTAAATGCTGATGCAAAGGTTGAGAGATCAACCAAATAACTTATTTGATCCGTGTTTGGAATATAATACGTATATGAATGTAAGTGTTAATCATTGTGATGGTTTGTGAAAACAATGGGGCATGCTATTTAAGGCATGTATATATTATTTATAAATCTAATCTAATGCAAAAATAAAAATAAAAACGTGAGTGCTCACAAGCCTATCATAATAAGCTAGGTACAAACCTAGTAAGAAAATGAATTATGATATTGCCTATGTCAACATGAATAGAATATTAAGATGTAACCATCGAGAATTTCACATCTATATAGTCAATTGGGTTAGTGATGCCAATGTCGAGGATAAAAGATATAAGGAAGATGGGAAGAAAATCCCATGTTATACAATGGAGTCTATGTTTACGATTTCCATTACATTTTAATCCAATTGTAATGAGGTGAAAGTTTGTAGAAGTTATAAGAGTAGATGAATGTGAAAAGAAAAGAAAACTAAATTATAGTCCTTTTGTTTTTCTATTATTCAATTTTTCCTAGTTAATTGATGAGTTGCTACCCTTAGAGATTGAGACGTTACTTATGGTATCAGAGTGACGCCTATGAGCCGGACTACAACTAAACTTAGACATAGTAAAAGTTCTTTACATGATGAGGAACCAAGTAAAATGTCTATGTCAAGTAGGTAAGGCAGAGATGAGTAAAATAGTTTGGTACTATGAATGTTTGATCTAATTTTATTTAGGTGGCCTAAATTTGGGTACTAACCAATCGCTTTGAGAATACCCTTACCTATAAGAATAGGTATCTAGGGGTGCAAGAATTTTTTATATGGGTTGATGGAGTAGTAATACTTGTTAATCAACATAATTACCTCTCTTACTAGATTAATCAGGTAGCAACAAACATATATGCTCACGACGTGAGTTAGAGGGTGGTATATTAATTTTTTCCTTAGAAGTATGGAATTACTTATAGGATCATTACCTATTGATATGATAAAGGTTGTGTATGTTCGTGGAGTTGTGGATGTCATATGTAAAGATGAATTATAAGGCCCACTCTTGACAATAGTCTTAGTAATTGTGAGAGCCTTTTAATTTAGATAAAAAAATTTAGGATAAATAGCTCGCTAGACTAACATGTATACATGTATTATGCTAGAGTATGTAAAGTAGGGAGGTAAGGAAAAGTAGGAATATATTCTTGGTGATAAAGTATGTGATGCTTAATTGTTACTCACTAAGAGAAGTTATTTAAGGGGTACAGGGATACTACCTTGCATATAACTTGTGTAGAAACGCTCCCCAAATGCTAATTTTTTACCAATGGCCTTGAAGAGAAGGAAAATCTAAGGAAATAATAGAGTTGAGAGAGATATTTAGGGGTAAAAAATTAATCATTGACTCTATTGGAAACTAAATTTTGTATGCTCATGAGAGGTAAGCCGCAAAATAATGGAGCTTACAACAATACTATTGAAAAAAAGAAAATTTCTACAAAATTTTAACATGACTGTTATAAAAGAAGGACATTAAATAAAAAAGTTGAGGAGCTAGAATGATTTTAAACAATTGCATGTTTTTACTGGAGAAATTTATAGGGTAAGTTCCTCAGACAGAACACCGAAGGAGATCGCTCACAAACAGATCACAGATCAATACACTAGTATTGTTGACGTGGTTAAAACCCTCAAAGAGGGAAACAATCCATGACTTGAGCCAACATGGCCACTTCAGGCGATTTATTAATAAAAGAATGAAAATTTACATAAGATTCTCTCATGAACGGTTACCCTACAAATGATCGTCCATGCTCTTTAAATAGAGATCATGGACGAATTGGGTGTTAAGCCATGGATTAAGTGTCAGTAATACTAAGGAGAGAATGAACTGTCGGATCACTACATATCGTGACCGTCGGACTGGAAGTTACAAAAGTACATAGTAAAGAAACACACTTTACCTAACTCTACACTAGACCAAGTTATACTTAACTATTTCCTATGTGTCGGAATATCCTAACATCCCCCCTTAAGAACAACTTGGGATATGATTGAAGGATGTACATATTGTTGGAAATAATACTAAGAGGGGCAGGGGTGAATCAGTATTATCAAATCTTTTTCAATAAACACGTGCATATCTGACTAATGAAACTTGTATATACCTTCTAGATTTTAAGGTAATTTATTCTTTAGATGTTAACCATTAATTTGTATGTTAGAACCATATAATACTAAACAGGAAGAAGAAACATAGAAAGTCACACCAAAGAACATCAGATATAAGGTGGAAACCCAATGTGGGTGAAAACCACTTACTGCAATACGTCTCTATCTTCTTTCAATTAGAAACTTATTTTTACAATGATTTTGTACTGGTGCAGTCCTTTTCCAATACGCAGGATGCAACCTACAGAGAGCTACAACCCTCTCTTGTTTTACAGCTTCTCTTGGAAGGGAGCTACAACCCCCTTAGCTCTTGTACTAGCTAAGATATTAGTACGTAGGTGTTGACCTACAGAATGCTACTATCTTTTCTTTCCTTCCAGGGACCACGTTTCATCAATTTTTAGACTGGATCCAAGTAATCATCAAGTGTATGTGCATCAATCAATTAACCAATAACTTCTTAGAATGTTGTAATCAGACAAACAATACTAGTATCTAGACACCAACTCTATACCCAAAAGACTACAGCAATAGACAAAATCAGTTAAAATATAATTCAAGAAAAGTCTGCAACTTCACCGGTAGTAACCTGCGGATGTCCGCACTTTCTCTGTCTGAGGCCTGTGCAGCTTCGCTCATGCACTTTCTGTGATATGCGCAGCTTCGCACTTGCACTGTCTGTGCTCTACACACATCCACACCTGCGGCCTCTTCTAATCTGCACACCTCTGCACCTGCTCCTTCACTACTACTGTGCACCTCCGCACCTGCGCCTTCTCTAGCGGTGCGCACCTCCACACCTGTGCCTTCTTCGGCGCTGCGCACCTCTGGATATAGACATTTTATCAGTCCTCAAATATACCCTAGACTTTCAAGTTCATAGATCCATTCAAGTGCCAAAGAGATCTCGACCCATCAGTAGATCTGGCTTATAATCCTCGGGTTTGTTCTTGATTGAGGTTCAAATATAACTCACCAACCGATTATCAGAAATTCAGTTCATACAATTCTTAAGATATTCAACCCACTTGTACCCTGCCAACTGATCTCCTTTCCCTTTTTATAGCCAAGGCCTTACTCAAACCATGGATCAAAACCATTGAGAAACAATACTATGGATCCAAAACCTGGGTTCAATATTTTAGATGCAAAACCACGGACAAAAACCATAGGATCAAAGACGTCTGACTAAATACCATGGACCAAACATAAGATGCACGATTTTCTCTACATGAAAGTCTGTGTATTTTAGGTTGACACCTTTTCTGCGAAATACCTGCGAACATGTCCGCACCTTTTCAACGATCCTCCTACGCAACCTACTGATGATACTTGTCACTTGTTCCCGGAGAAAATGATACTTGATAGGTATGTGCTTAGTATTTGAGTGCATGACATGATTCTTTGAAATAATGATTGCACTTGTATTATCACAAAAAAAGAAAATAAGTGAAGTACAAGTGACTTGGATATCTTGCAATGTTTGTGTCATCCAAAGGAGTTGTGTTTAGCAAGATGCTGCAGCTACATACTCTACTTCAGCTGTAGATAATGAAATGGAACTTTGTTTATTGTTGAACCAATATACCAATCTAGGACCCATGAAGAATGCACCTCCACTGTGCTTTTCCTGTCATCCACGCTACCTGCCCAATTTTCATCTTTATATGCATGAAGCACGAGATTTGTATCTCTAGGATACCATAATCCATAGTTTTGAGTCCCTTGAAGGTACTTGAAAATTCTCTTGACTTCTTGAAGATGAGTTTCCTTTGGGTTAGCCCGAAACCTTCCAAATATCCCTACTGCATGCATAATGTCTAGTCGGGTACCTGTTAGATAGAGTAGACTACCAACCATGGATCTATAGGTTGGTTGATGAACAACTGTTGATTCATCATTTGCGCTAAGGTTGCATCGTTTTACCATGGGAATACATACTTGTTTCGAACCCTCCATCCCATACTTCTTCAAGATTTGATTGAGATACTTTGTTTGTGAAAGAAAGATATCATCTTTGTGTTGTTGTACTTGTAAACCAAGGAAATATGTGAGCTCACCGAGCAGGGACATTTCAAATTCTTTCTGCATCACCAAGGCAAAGTTTTGACTCATGGCTTCTTCATTGCTGCCAAAAATGATATCATCAACATATACAACAAGTATTAGCATTTTATTATTGTCAAATTTTATATATAGATTGTTGTCTGTTGATCCTTTTGCAAAAACTTGTTAATGAAGGTACTCATCCAACCGATAACACCAAGCCCTTGGAGCCTGTTTAAGGCCATAGAGAGCCTTTTTGAGTTTGCATACAAGATTCAGATCATTTCCAAGTATAAACCCATCTGGTTGCTCAATGTACACTTTTTCTTTCATGTCTCCATTCAGAAATGCAGATTTTGCGTCCATCTGAAATACCTTGAACTTCTGAAAGCTAGAGAGAGCGAGGAACATTCTTATAGCCTCAACTCTGGCAACTAAAGAAAAGGTTTCTTCAAAGTCTATGCCTTCTTGTTGCGCATATCCTTTACAAACAAGTCTTTCCTTGTTTCTAATAACTTCCCCATTTTCATTCAACTTGTTTTTGAATATCCATTTTGTCCCTATGACATTCTTATCTTTTGGTCTAGGGACCAACTCCCAAGTGTTATTCTTTTCAATCTACTCAAGCTCTTCATCCATTGCTTTGACCCAACATTTATCTTTGCATGCTTCTTTTACATTTTGTGGTTCAATGGAGGAGAGAAATGCCAAATAGCTTGAAGCTTCTGCAATTGTTCTTCTTGTTTATATACCTCCCTCTTTCTGCCCCAAAATTTGAGATTCTAGATGATTCTTCTAAACGTACTTGGATGGAGTCTTATCTTCTACCCTTATCTGTTCTTCTGGTGCCTCATGGGTTTCTTCTTCATCATGAATCTGATTTGATGTTGATGGATAGTCCTCATCATCTTCAAGATCTTCAGATCTTACCTGCCTAGGAGTGTTTTCTTCTTCATCAACCACTACATAAATACTTTCAACAATTTTTCTAAGCCTTTTATTCTAACACTTGTAAGCTTTGCTGTGGGGAGAGTAACCAAGGAGAATGGCTTGATCTGCTCTAGCTTCAAACTTACCAAGATGTTCATCAGTATTTTTGATATAGCATTTGCTTCCAAAAATGTTGAAATATTTTACCGAAGGAGTCTCAGCATACTAGAGCTCATGAGGGGTTTGAGTGTTGTTCACCCGGACGTTTGTTTTGTTGAGAATAACAACTGCAGCAAATGCAACTTCACCCCAGAAGGTTGTGGGAGTTCGAGACCCATCAAGCACAGCACGAGCCATTTGTTGAACTGTTTTGTTCATCCTTTCCACTACTCCATTTTTCTAAGGAGTCCTGGTTATAGAGAATTCTCTTCTTATTCCATGTTCTTCACAAAAATCGAAAAATTCATTTGAGGTATACTCCCCACCTCTATGAGACGTGAGGCATTTAATTTTTCATCTGATTTGTTTTCAACCAAAGCTTTGAAGGATTTGAATTTTTCAAAGGCTTCATCTTTGTGCTTCATAAGTCCTATCCAGACCATCCTTGAATAGTCGTCAATGAATAATATGAAGTATTCTTCTCCCCGAGGTGACCTTTTCCTAGACGGACCACATACATCAGTATGGACAAGCTTAAGTGGCTTACTAGCTGATCCTTCCTTCTCAGGGTAGTTAGTTCTGGTTTGCTTACCAAACTGACATGACTTGCATAGTGTATTGTCTGGAATTATGATGTCTTGAAGACCACAAACTGCCTGGTATTTGCATGCTTTCCTTACTTTTGAGAAGCTTAGATGCCCCAAACTCCGGTGCCATAACGAGTGTTCATAATTCTTGTTTATATCACATTTCCATCTTTGACTTTTTCTTTCAACTGAATAGAACCTTTATCTTTTATGAGCACAGGGGTGTCATTTCCAAATGAGACCTTCTTCTCTTTCTCTAAGGCACTATATGACTTAAGTTTTTCCTTATCACTCGTCATATGTTTTGAACATCTGATGTGAATGTACCATTGATTTTCTTGCCCTTCCGCATATAAAGCTATACCACATCTTTCTGGTTGTGGTTCTTTCATTCTCCATGTTTTGGCACTTGAGGTTTGTTCCTTCTGAGTTGTCTGCTGAACTTGCTCCTGCATTCAGAATCTTCATGACCGAAGTTGTTATAAATAGAACATTCTATTTCGTTTTCAAGAGAAGAAAAGTTATTGTAGGCTCTTTTCATGATCCTAGTCATACTTTTTTTTTTTTGAGCTTCTCTATTCATGATTGTCTTATAGGAAACACATTGAGCTCCTTTGTGACCAAAGTTATGACAAGAGAAGCATTGGACATTGAAGAAACTCCTGCGATTATCAAATCTACCAACCAAACGATTGTAGTTTCTACTGTCATCCATTTTTTAGGCAAATTGAGAAGATTTTACCTATGGTTGATCGTAGCTTCTATTCATCATTAACGTGTATTGCCCCCGATTTAACTGGTAGTCTTTTTTCATTCTTGAGGTAAATTTTCCGTGATTTACCTAGTGATCTCCATTGAGCCTTTGCTCACTCCTCCCTGCTGCATCAAGATAACTTTTGGAGGTGGTTGGTTTCTGCGCTTGAGATGTTTCTTCATTATATCCCAGAACTGTATTGATTAGGGGAGAACGCTCCACATTGATAATCTCATCTAGAGTTTCAGATCCTTTAACAAATCTAATATTAAGAGCTTTTGTTTTCTCAATCTCTTTTCTAAGTCCCACAATTTCACATTCTAACTTTTCATGATGTTTTTCCCTTTCAGGAAGTTGAAATTGCAGAGTATCAACAATCATATTTTTCTCTTCTAAACAAACTTTGAGTTTAGAAATATCTTCATAAATACCTTCTTCATCTATAGCATCCATGAAATCATCATCTTCAAAAGCCATTAAAAGTCTATAATTATTACCTCGCTCATCTTCATCACTATTTGAGAGTCCATTATTGTCTTCATGAGTGTAGTAGCTTTTCTTACTTACATTCGTTTTCTTGTTCAATCTAATACGTTCCTTACCTTTGCCAAGCTTATCTTTATGAGGACACTTGGTAGCATAGTGACCGACTGTTCCACAATTAAAGCATTTGAAAGGTAACTTATCTTTGAATCTTCCAGCACCCCGTTGAAGGTTCTTGACAATGTTTGATTCTTCCTCTTCTTCTGACATATGTCCTGACTCATAGTATTCTCCTTTTCTTGAAGCCTTGAATGCCACTTCTCTCCTGTTTGATGGTCCTCCTTTCCTCATTTCCTAAGCGGTTAGAATTTCATGTAGCTGTGACATGGTAATTTTCTCTAGATTCTCCTTTTCTTCTATTACAGAAACTTTTGATTCAAACTTAGGAGACAAAGAGCTTAGAACCTTTTCAACCACAACGGCCTCTTTTTTTATTCACCCAAGTTTTTCATACAATTAACAATCTGATCAATTTTTAGGATATATTTAGCCACACTTTCATAATTGTACATTCTGATATTTTCATACTGAATTCTAAGGGTTTTAAGTTTTCCTCGTTTTACCTGTTCATCTCCTTCATAGCTGAGAATGATCTTGTCCCATATTTCTTTTGCGGTTTTATACTGCATAACCTTGACGAATTATAATTGAGATAGACATCCTAATAGATTATTGACCGCCTTTGCATTTGTTTCAAATTTCTTCTTCTCAGCCAGATCTGTGGGAGATGCTGATGCAAAAGTGTACCCTGTATCTATGATATCACATACTCCTGTAGCAAGATACTGAAGATAGGTAGTGACTGTTACCTTCCAATAGATGAAATTGGTCCCATCAAAAATTGGTGGCCTGACCGATGCTTCTCTCTTGTAGTTGCTCATGATGATAGATGTTCCTTCAAGCGATCAAACTTCTTCTGAAGGACCTGCTCAGTATTATCAAATATTTTTCAATAAACACTTGCAGATCTAACTAATGAAACTTGTATATACCTTCCAAATTTTAAGGTAATTTATTCTTTATATGTTAACCATTAATCCGTATGTTAGAACCATATAATAATAAATAGGAACAAGAAACATAGACAGTCACACCAAAGAACACCAGATATAAGGTGGAAACCCAATGTGGGTGAAAACCACCTGCTTTAATATGTCTCTATCTTCTTTCAATTAGAAACTTCTTTTTACAATGATTTTGTACTAGTACAGTCCTTTGCTAGTACGCAGGCTGCAACCTGCAGAGAGCTACAACCCTCTCTCATTTTCCAGCTTCTCCTGGAAGGGAGCTACAACCCCCTTAGCTCTTATACTAGCTACGATACTAGTACATAGGTGTTACACAAAAATATCATCACCATGACTATTTGCAGTTAGTATGGGTCTATCATCACTTATACTGTCCTCCTAAGAAAGTCTCAGACCTCATCTCTTCATGTCAAGCTTTGCAAATGAGAGAAAGACATTAAAAATCAATAAAACTATGGTTCCGCACTTTCTCTTACTTTTGCCTGTGGGCCCACACCCTTTGTTCATATTACCTGCGTATCTGCATGCTCTGTCTGTAAAGGGGTGGGTGCGTACCCCTGTAAAATTCAAAAAGGTGCAAGTTTATTCTAAAAAAATCACTTTGGGTTAATTCTAGATGATTCTAGAAGGAATTTTGATGTGGATTGTTCGCTCCAAGGTGGTTCATGCATCCCAAAAGAGAAGGAGCTAATCCCTTGATAAGAGGAACTATCCCTTTGAAGGAGGGCTTTATCTCTTTGAAGGAGGACATAGTAACTTCCCTCCATTGTACTATAAATTAAGGCATTTGGCTGGTTGCTAGGGAGGTTAGAAGTTGAACATTTTTTAGGGTAAATGCTGATGGAATTGGGACTTCCTAGTTAAACTTGAGAGGAGAGATCACATACCTTTTGGCTTCAGTGGGAAGTGAGTGAAACTTGTCAAAGTAGAGGAGACTTCTTGTTTGACCCTGGGAGGAGCTTGTACAGCATCAAGGCATAGGTTGTAAAGTTCTTCTTTGATTTGAATTAATACAATCAGATTCATTTTTCTCAACAAATTATCGTATGTGGTTTGTTTCATAATCTCCTTGATCATTATGATGGATATGCTTTATCATATTGGATTTTCAGGTGCTATTTAATTTGTTTTCTTGTTTGTGTTTGTAGACTTACTTGAAGGAACCTCATTTGGAGCAAAGGAGCGAGGCTTCCACAAACTTGCATTGGACCCAAGGTAGGCCTAAAGCACTTGGTTGCCTTTGTTTTTAATTGCATATTTATAGAAAGATAGTTTTTGATTGGCTTGCTTGTCACTAGATATATTTAGATACTAGGGAGGTCGATCCTGTCCGCAACCTCGACTCATTCCATGTGACAAAATGGTGACCATACTGGGGACTTGATTGTTTTGCTTATTTTTACTTTGACCTGAGAAACTTGTGTTTTTATTTCTATTTTTGGCTTGTTGTGTGTGGAATTGGGTGGATTTAGTAGATCTAGGATTATTTTTTATTTTCATAACTTTAGGAGAAGCCTGCACCCTGTGCTTCTAACGCAGTGCGTACTTATACGCATGTTTACTTTGCACACAGAGCGTGCACGCACCTGTGTAAACTCTAAGCCTGTGGACCCTGCTAAAATATTGAAAAACTTAAAATTTGCTCTTTCAATTAGTTTTATTTTTGTTTAGATGTTGTTATCCCCTTCTCAGACCTCCATGTGACTTGCTAAGAAATTTCCTTGGTTTAATTCCATTGGTGTTAGGGTTTTAGGTGAAATTCCTAGAAGTTTTGGTTGTCTGTCTTGATTTTCATTTTGGTCGTGTAGTAGCTCAGAGCTTAGAAGCTGTAGAAGCCTCAGATCACCTTGGTTTTTACTAGCCTTCTTATGAGTCTAACCATTTGTAAAATATACCTTTGTTGAGGAATCCATCTTGTGTTTTCTCTTTGTGAAACTTCGAAAAAGCTTGTGTTAAAAGTTGAGATATCATTTTTACAAAAGAAAACAAAAAATCACTTTTTTTTTACTGATTTGTGATTCTGAACAAGTTAGTCCTTGGTTTGCTTATCGCCAAGTAAAACATCCTTGAAAAAGACATCTTGTAAGCTTTTACTTCAAATAGTTTTTTATAGTTTGTAGATCTCAAGATTTGCTTTATATATAGTTTTGAGTGTTTTATAAAAATACAAAAAACTCTTTTGAAAAAAGTTCGTTTCTGTAGTATTTGAGCGTTTGAAATAAAAGGGAAATTTTTGTTAAAATAATTAGTTGTCTCGTTTTGAGTGCATTGGAACAAAAACTCTTCTTTTAATTTGTTTGTTAAGAAATATTTGTGTTTACACGCATTTGCATTCTCAAACTCTTTCCTAGCTAGAAGTTCATTGAAGAGAAAATATTGGTTAATCATCTTAAGTGCATTTTTTTAGTGATTTCGACTCGAGTCTTCACACCACGAGTTTCATATCCACACCTCTTGACTTAATCAAAAGCCAATAAAAATAACACTTAAAGTAAAATCAATATATTAAATCTTTTTATTTCTAGGGCTCTATTACACCAACACAGCTTACGCTAATGTCTTGGAGTAGGGAGTAATTAACTCTCCAAGACAGTAAAACAAACAAGTCGCTATATCTTGTGGTAGGAGAGAAATCCAATTGTTGCATATATGCTCTAGGAAAGCTCCTCTTAAAGAAGAAGCACGAGATCGTGTCCGAACCTATGTGGGAATCAATCCTTCCTCATTGGAAATGACGCTAGATATTCTTGTATTAAAAACGGTAAACCTCGGATTAACCATTGCCGAGGAGTCTGGGGTCACTTGTTGGTAAACTTGGATTATGTCAAGGAGCCTTCAAGGGGATTGAGCTTGTTACTCTACCCTTGCGTGCGTATTTGATCGTAGATTGTTCCCCTAGGTATATTTGTTTCTATTGGTAACCATAGTGACCATATTCTATAGGATTCTTCCTAAGGTGACGGTGGTCGGAAGATCCCACTATACATGGAGGAGACGGAGGCTAGACTCACTTGGATTTTCTGGGGGGTTCTCTTCACTCGAGATGATTTAGTGGAGAAACTTGTGCCATTCTATTCATTAAGCAGGTTACTGGGGTAACTGTTCCAACCGCTATTTTTGCATGGAACTCTGCGACGTTGGATTTCATCACCAACTAGTGTTTTTCAGTATGGAAAGTTACTATTTGTGTGTGGTTTGATCTCCTAGATTCTTTAGGTGTGTGATTCAATTTGTTTGGTTCTTTAGAGGCTTTATGTGGTTTTCATTGAGATTTTACTATGTTTTCATGTGAAGTAGTTAAAAATTTTAACCGTGGCTGAATTACCGAGGAAGTCCCATAGACTTCGGGGCCAACCTCTTGAGTTTTCACCGAGCCAGCCTGAAGGTCTACGGGCCCTGGTAACTCCTAGAGATAGTAGAGTTGGGTCACATGAGAAAGGAGAGTCTTCTTTGGTGGTATATCCTGATTTTTCAGCTTAAATAGCAGATTATAGTACGCAGTCTGTGTCTGTTTCAGAAGTTACTGGTAGTGTTTCATCTAGTAGTGATATAGGGGAAGAACCTGAAATATCTGAACCCGAATTTGAAATTGCTACTACTCCAATATCAAGGTTTTCCTCTCCAGCTTCTAGTGGTCCTAGTTCACCTAGGGTAGAAGGAATAATTACCCAAAATCTTCCTTCTGGACTAATAGGTATTGAAGAACTTGCTATTTTGGAAAAAGAAGAAGGCATCCCTATCCCTGAAAATCAACCTATTATAGAGCGTAGGGAGCATGAATCAATATTTTACAGTCCACCTAGGAGCACTGCTTGGTATCTTTCAGTGACTAATTTATTGGAAAAACCGAGACTAATTTTTTCACCACCTCGTATTTCTTATCACCCAAAACCTAGAGGTTAGTATCCTCCGTTAAATATGTCGAGACAGTCGTCCATGTTTTCTCAATCTTCAGAAGCCTTTTTGTACGGTAGTCCTTCTTTTTCCACTACGTATCAGTCAATTTCTGGTACTTTTTCGGGAGCGTCTCCTCAACCTATTTAACAAGTGTTATTAACTGGAAATAATCGTACTAAGCCATTGAGTGTAGAAGATATTCTCATGATGTTGGGTACTATTCCCAATCCTCAACCTCAAGGTGGCCAGTCACCGCCTAGGGGGCAACCTCAAAATCCTCAAGTATCACCTAGGGGGCAGCCTCAAGGTACCCAGTTTGTGCCTGGGGGGCAACCTCAAGGTACCCAGTTTGCATCTGGGGGGTAACCTCAAGAACAGTACATACCTAAGGGACAGTATGTTCCTCAAGGTCAACCCCAGACTCACTATGTACCTCAAGGTCAACCCCAGTATCAATATGTACCTCAAGGTCAACGCCAATATCAATATGTACCTCAAGGTCAACCCCAGTATCAGTACGTGCCTCAGGGTTATCAACCCCAAGGTTAGTACCAACCCAAGGTTACCAACCACCTTCTGGTCAATCATATGTTCAAGGATCTAGAAATATACCATTGAATTATCAACCCTACCATCAACCCAGTTATGGTCCTCAATATTCTCAACCTATAATGGGTCCGTACCCCAGAATGAATGTAGTGTGGGATCCATCTTAATCCCAACAAATCTTGCAACCAAATGTACAGTTGTCATCTCAAACTGGGCAACCCTTGGTTTCTGGTTCACCCCAACAACCTATACAGTCTACTGTTCAAACTTCTTCACCTTTTGTAGCTTCTTAATATGGGCCTAGTACACCTCGTACTCCGCCTTAATCGACAGCTGCAACTACTGCAACATCTGTTTCATCTACCCCACCTTCTTCTGGAGTATCGACAGCTCCGACTTTTATTGTCCCTGTATCTACTCCTCAAACATCTTTACCTCAGTCTGGACCCACGGTCCACACTTCGGCTCAGATGCTTGTAGGACAACGAGGTTTAAGTACAGTTGTCACCAGTCAACCTCAATTTATTCCACAACCATACCAAGGACAGTACGAATTCGGTCCTGCTGTGCAGCAACCACTCTATCAGTATCAACAGTACCCTGGGTATACATATTAACAACCTCAGCAACCCCAGTACAATTCGGTTAATCCTGGTTTTCCAGGGGGACACAATATCCCAAATGCAATTCCAATTCCTAGTTATCCTGGATATCCTCCTCCTAGGGCTGGTCTGATGACCCAGAGTTTTAGGGACCCTAATCATCAGTTACCGTTTATCACAACTTTGGACTTGCCTGACTTGACGCGCCTTATGAACGATCCAATTAACTATCTTCTGTTTTGGCCGCCAATGTCGAATAAGTTGCCTAGTGATATTCCTATGTTTGAAGGAAAATAAGGAGAGGACCCGTCAAACTATGTGATGACTTATCACCTCTGGTGTGCGTCTAATTCCATTTCAGATGATTCAATCCATTTAAGACTTTTCTAGCATCCTCTAATTGGTCTTGTAGCCAAGTGGTACATTGAGTTACCGCAAGCCACCTTTTATAACTTTAGTCAGTTAGCTACTTCGTTTTTAACTCATTTTTAGTTGCCAGTTAGATATGAAAATGGCACAGAATTATTAACTTCGTTAAACCAGTCAACGTCCACTTACATTTCAGATCACATTCATGAATGGAGATGTCGACGGCATTTAGTGAATTTTTTTTATCCCGGATCAGATCTTAGCTGAATGGTTTCTAAAATATTTACTCCCCAAGATCACTGAGGATGTAACTAAGGCCAGAGTCGTTATTGAGGAGCAAGTAATTGCTCAAGCACAGTACCTTGACTTAGTTTATACTCAGTCAGGTACGTTACACGAGAAAATCCCCGATCTACCAAAACAAAATCAAAATCGCTGCAGTTCCTTCAGGGTCTCATGCTGTTGATGGTATGATTGGTATGATTAATACCAAAAGTAAGAAGTAGTCTTCCAAGAATTCATCTCCTATCACAACCTTGCTAGATTCCCTGTTATGTACCTAGGGGGGGTAATATGGGGTACCGAGGGAGGTACCAAAGGTAATAATGTAATAATGGGATGGGCCATAGTAATAAATAAGGTGGTTAACCCAGGTCATGTAAGGGACCACAAGTAGTTAATAATAATGTAATGGGCCCATGGTATTAGTTGATGGTATGAGTAAACCATGGTATTGATGCATGGTATTGTATGTATGAGGCCTATATAGAGGCTAGAGACTCCACATGGAGAATATGAAGAGAAATAGTCTTGTATGAACAAGCATATGGCTTGTGGAGTATTCTCCTTCCTTAAGGAGTGAATGTATGGTGTTGCCTACCTTAAGGGTTTGATAATAAAGAATCATTTCATATCATTTTTGGGTTTATTTGCATTATCTTATATTTTCATATCAGATCTATAATATTTCTGGGTTAGATCTACAACAGGTAGAGCTTGCTAAGCAAGTGACTTCTTCTTCCAATCTAGATACTAACATAGAATAATCGTAATTCATGTCCCTTGTGCATTCTTCTAGAAATCTGCGCGAGTCCCCTTGAGTGGATGCCTTTGCATCATGCTCTTGACCCATAGTTGATTTTCCTCTCCTGTTGCCGGATCTTTGCTCTGATACCATGTGAAAATTTCTAAACTGAAATTCTATTGCAGCAACTCATTTATTTCACCTACTTATTATTCACAATAAGTTATTTACGAAATCCCTTCAACAAATATTAAAATAAATTCTACTGCATTTTTTTAATTTTGTGGAAAAACCTGTGAACAGTTTTGAAAACTGTTCATAGGTTTTTTCACAAAATTAAAAAAATTCTACTGCAGTTATCACACAATTACCCAGAGAAAAATTCATGCACAAGAACCAATCACATCAACATAGTTGTTTTTCGACAATTGTCCCCAGAAAAGCCCAATGTGGAAAAACCGGTGCAGCAGATGAGGACTTTATTAATCTTCAACAACAATTGCTTTTACAAGGAATGATTTTACAAAGAAACTGAAAGAAAACACCTGAGACTTTCCCTTTGAGACTTTTTGACACTTTGGTGACCTTGTTCCCTCTTGCGTGTCACCTCTGTGCCACTTTGCGTGGCTCAGCATGGCTCTAAGTGGATTTGCGTCCCTATGCGTCAACTTGCGTGAGGGCTACATCTCTCCTCTGGGCTGCGTCTCTCTCTGCGCTGTCTCCCAATGTCCCTGCGTCACCTCCTCCTCAGTCACTGCCTGCTGTTGATACCCTCCTGTTCCTCCACCCTACAACTTTTCCTCTGAAATCGATCTCCTTTATTTGAGAATCGATTTTCCTTGAGATACTGAGTATCTGCTTGTGTGTCTCCAAAAGATCCTCAAGTCTTCTCTTATACTTTTCCTGTTGATGAATCAACGACCGCGATTAAGTCTCTAATCAACGGCTAAGATTAAAACATATTTGATCTTCGTCTCTTAGAAGCTTCTCACCCTTATCTTTATTAATACCCATTAATACTTTTATCTTCCTAAGTTTAGACTTAGGAACCCATTAAAAATATTAATTACTTTAATGGCTCCTCATCTGGGTGGAATTTCTCAAAACGATTTCTGGGTCTTGGAGATCTCATGTGCCTTAGCCTCTCCTCCAAATTTCAAGGCTAGAGCAGATCCGATGCTACCAAAAATCAATAGCTAATCTTGGATGAGATACATAAGATTCCATATTCTAGCTGTTTAGAGTGTTGGAAAATAATTGCGACAACAAGGAAGCGGTTGGCCTAGAATGAAGAAGCATATCATTGAGTACATTGCCAAATACAGGAATGGAAACAACTCAAGGTCAATAATCAACATCTGACATGATTATCACAAGCCTTTTCCTTGTAGAATGGGAATGGGAAGTAGCAATGTTATTTGAACGAGATCAAAATTGGCAAAATCAGCTAGTTTAACCAGTTCAGGGTTTTGTTACCACACAAACTAGCACCTTTAGCTTAAAGTTCCAAAAGTGGATGCTATCCTTGTGGAACTCAAAGGTTGGCCACTTGCACCTCACTAAGTCTCCTCCCACTTTACACTTCAGACGATGAAAACTTCCTCTGAATTCTCTCCTTCAAGTGCCCACAGATTTGTTTCAGATTAGATACTATCTCAGATGCTCCGAGTTCCTGATCTTTTGATGCTCCACGAGAGGATATATATACACATTTGGAAGGTCCCTATATTGGGGTCGACCTGAACCATAATATTTTAAAATATATATTAAAAAAATATTTCATTTGCTGGAGCTTACATAAGTTTCTTCATGGCTGATTTTATTATAAAGAATAAACCCTCTTGAGGAAGCCATGTTGAACTTGGTGGACCATCATTAGAAAGTCAAACTAATCAAATCAATATTGCCTTTGTTCTTATATTAATAGGTTTGAAATTTGACCTAGAGACACTCATTTAATTGCAACACCAATTCATGCATTTGGGGCACAAACTTCAAATCAAGATATCTTTGCAATTATGAAGACCCACATTGCATGTCACCTATCAAACGACATGACATGACAAGGGCTACCTAACTAGAGTGGTCTTATACCTAATTTCACTGTCCTTTGCATGTATATCATCAAACAATTACTGGCTCATTCACCCTTTGACATCAATGACAATTTCTGCCAACAAGTAGACCAGTGTCTTATAATACCTCTTGGGTGTTGGGGTCTAGGAGTTAATTTTAGATTTCTTGCCAATCTGAAATTGGAAATCTACTGCAAAAATGTAGATGAACAAGTGAAAGACACTCATTATGAGAAATAAACCTTGAAATGACACAATAATTGAGTGTTGAGAGGCCATACCAGGCTTGAGATGAAATATCTCATTGATGACTTTGGTATGTGGTTGAAAGTGAACAATTAGCTTGCTGCTCTGGTGCTTCTGACTTGCAAAATTGCAGAAAAAATGCAGAAAACAGCAAGCTATATCCCTTTTTGGGGCCATCCCCTGGCCTATAAATGCTCAAATAAAGTATGATTATTCATTGGAAGTGTTAGGAGTAATGAAATATGAACAAAATGAACATCCCAACACTTAAAAATAATGAGTAATTTAAAAAATATCCAAATGTGGAAAATATTACTCAAGATGAGGGATCAAATCCCTACTTGGGTCAAAACCTAGTTTTACTGTTATGCAGAGAATTAATTTCCAGCAACTTGAAAATCAATTATTCACTTCTAAAAATGGACAATTAATGCCCAGAAGTGATAAAAATAAAGGGTTTGAAGATATGTACCTTTAGGCTTAAAACCTTTGTAAAAGGGTTTCGTTTACCATGCAAATCTGTGGCTGTAAATTGAATTTGCACATGTGTGAAACCCTCGTACACCTCCTTGAATTGTTTAAAATCAGTCTTCTTGCACAAGATAAGCAAGCTATACATTCCTTAGGCCAATTAAATAAGATTAAAGTGCAAGCCAAGGGATGAAACTAGTTGAAGAATTTGAAACTACGCTCAAGCTAGTAAGATATTTTTGTATTTTTATATTTTTTGAATATTAATAAACAGAATTTTGGAAAAAAAAATTGAAATTTTGTAATAGATGGTGGTGAGGTGAGGCTTACCTTGTGCCCTTCTAACTACCTCTTCCGATGCTGGCTTGTGATCAAAACCTTCTTTAAATCGACTTTATTTTTTGGACAAGAAGTGAGTTTGGAGTCTAGCCTTCTAGGACTAGTCATTCCCACTCTTGTCTAAGATTTTCACCATTGCCCAAATACAACTAGGAGTGGTTTCATTGTGAAGTACCTATAACCAATGAATCAACTTTGAGGTTAAGAGAGCTCTTGTCCTTGAAGGAGAAGTCCCCTGTAAGGATTAATTCAACAATGAGACTCTGAAAATCCTAAAGTCAACAAGGATGAAGTGAGGCCTAGCAACCTACCTCCACGTGACTAAGTAGCCCTTCAATTGATCGATCCAATTACTTTGTGTACCTTGGAATAACCTGCAAAAATTGTTATAGAAACAAAATATCTAGTAAAGCCAAGAAGGAAAAGAATAGAATAGTCAATCCACAAGACAAGTGGTTTGCACCAAATGAAGTTCTTATTATGTCATAATGATCTCACATTTTCACAACACACAAATGAGATGGGGAACTAGCCTTATATAATTTTGCTTCTAACAACTCAGAGGCTAAGTCATTACAATAATTAACTTTACATTGCTTGAAACCCTCATAAAAGAGGTGATAAAATCTTAAAAAGGGGGCAGCACCCTCAAAAACAGCTCAAATAAAACCTCAAATAGTGCTTATTAAACTTCAAAATATGTCTCAAATGAAGGCCCATGTGCATACAACAAGTCAAGATGATTCCATGAAGCATGGGAATGACTTTCCAAGCTCAAAAATGGATCTTAAAATCCCTAATGAATGAAGTCACATCAAACATAGAAAGATGGTGATTTGACATGAAGATAGGCTCCTTTGCTTGGAAGAGAAGTCGCTCCACCTTCTAACGGCTAGATCTTGTCCATCTTTGGTCCAATGTTCCCTTGGAGTGCCTTTTACAGCTTCAACTTACCCTTGAGAGGTCCAACAACTAGATTTGTGAAGTTGACTTGGTGTTGATTTGTGGTAGCATCGGATGTGCTCTAGCCATGAAAATTGGTGGAGAGGCTAAAGCATATGAGATCTCCAAGACCCAGAAATGGTTTGGGGAAATTCCACTCGGTTAGAGAGATATTAAAATAATTAATATTTTTAATGGAATTCCTAAGTCTAAACTTAGGAAAATTAAAATATTAATGGGTATTAATATAAAACTGGGTGAGAATGTTCTAAATGACATGGATCAAGCTAAATCTAATCCTAGCGGTTGATTAGGGACTTAATCTCGGTCGTTGAAGACTCAACAGGAAAAGTATAAGAGGCTTGACGGTAAGTTGGAAATACACCAAGATTGATCTATCAGTTTGATTTTCTGGAGCGGGGTTTGCTGAGAAAATTCGAACAAGTGATTTGAGTTGCAGAGAGGGGCAGTGAGTACATAGCAAAGATAGTGCTAGAAGGCTAGCGCAATGATTGAGGCTACGTAGAGGCAGCAAGAGCCACGTAGAGGCAGCTAGAGACTGCGCAAAGGCTGAGGGACTTGCGTGGGTGACGCAGAGGGCCAGAGAGTTGACGCAGAGAGGCAAGAGGCTAACGTAGAGGGTTCTAGAGCTACACAGAGGTTAGCAGGGCTGACGCAGAGGGTTCTAGAGCTACACAGAGGTTAGCAGGGCTGACGCAGAGCCTTGGAGAAGCGCTGAAAGGAATTTCGTGGGGCACGCTGGTGCTGAGAAGATGAATATCTATCTTCGAGAAGAGGTATTACTGCTGTGTAAAAATTTCTGTTGGGTGAGCCAGTTTGGCACCGTAGTTGTACTCAAGAAATCTGCATAATAATAAAACCCTCAGAACTGCTGCACCAGTTTTCCCACATTGGGTTTTTCTAGGGACGATTGTCCAAAAATAACGTTGTCCCTTGTGTGTTTGTCGAGTATTTCAGTTGCTGATCTGTATATGAGTTAAGGTTGCATTTGTGTTTATTTTTAGTAGGAATAAACAAGTAGGTGAAGTAAACCAGATAATGTAGTAGGGATTTCTGATGTGTTAGATTCAGAAATTTCAACATGTTATTAGAACGTTGCAGATCACAGGAGGACTGAAGGCACCATCATAATCAAAAGTATTTGCTGCATTAGCAGTTGTCCCGAGAGATAGAGTTGCTTCTAAGTAGAAAGCAACAGAGAAGGAGTGACACAGAGGGCCTGCGTCATCATTTCGAGCCAGAGAGAGGGCCAACGCAGAGGCAAAAGAGGCTCACAAAGAGCCACGTCATCCTACTCAATCAGGTAGGCTTGACACAGTTGACCAGAGGAGTGATTCAACCTTTGCCGGGATTGCGCAAAGCTAGAAGGCTCAGTTTCTTCAGTTGCTGGGGCATAAGGAACTGTGGGCAGATTGTGGATTAGGAAGCTGGTGGGGTGTTGTTGTTGTCGAAATAGAACAATACATAACGGAACAGAACCAAGGTAGAGGGATTCGTTGCCTTGACGAATTTCTAACCAAGAAATCCAGATTCGTGTTGCAGTTGCAAAGAGGATCAAAGAGGAGCAGATCGACAGTTGGCGGGAATATTTCTAGCAAGGAAATCGGGACTCAGAGGGAGTCTAGGAGAGAACTTACAGGAGGGAAGTTGAGACTCGGAGGGAGTCTAGAAGAAGAGCGAAGATGGCAATGATCGGACTAAGGGATCAAGACAGGTTGAACGGGGCCTCCAACTTTGTCATCTGGAAGGCCAAGATCCTGTTAGTGTTGGATAGGCATCGCATCAAGGGCTTCGCCTTGAGAACTGTGGCTATCCAAGTCGACCCAGTTGATAATGAGAAGTATGAGGATGCAATTGCGAAGGCAAAGTGCATAATCCTTGATGGGGTCAAGGTTCATGGGATACCACATATTGCAGAGAAGAACATGACAAAGGAGATGTGGGATACTTTGACGACATTGTATCAGGGCACTTCTGTGCAAAGGAAGATGCTATTAGAGAATCAGCTTCAGTCGTATCAGATGTAGAAGGGGGAGCAGATAGATCTATACCTCCTCAGATTGCAGGAGATTCGGGACCAACTTACTTCCATATGGGCCACATCGGATCAGGGGTTCACGGTTGGGATCGCCCTGAATGCAGTCTCCGAGGAGTGGGAGACATTTGTCCAAGGTATTTTGGGCAGAGCTACTCTTCCAAGATGGGAAGAGATGTGGGCAACTCTTCACCAAGAAGAGATTAGACGGTTGACCAAGGCGGGGAGTAGCAACAAAGGAGGTCAAATGAAGAAAGAGGAGGAGGAAGATGTGGCTTTGGCATCTATAGGACAACAGGGGAAGAGGAAGAAGAAGGATATATCCAAGGTGAAGTGCTTCCATTGTGGGGAGCTGGGTCATTATGCAACCCAGTTTCCCAGGAAGAAGAATAAGGAAGAGATTGTTGACTCCAAAGTAGCTCTGGCTAAGGCGGAGAAAGAAGTTGATATTGATGACGACTGTGCCATGAGTGCTCATGCACCTGTAGAGAAGAGGTGGGGTGACATCGAGCTGTAGTCAAGAGGACTACAGAAGATGTAGGGGCAGGATCATTGAGGTACCCAAACTTTTAGATCATATTCAACTACGAGAGCCTCGAATGATAATAGCAGGATGACGAATGTCGGTAGAAGCAAGATGCGATGGAGTGACAAGGCAGTGCTAGAGTGTAGAGGTTTGTAGCATCACAGTGGGGGTTGCAGCAGTGTGAGAGGCACATAGGTGTTTGCTGCAGTGCGAGAGGCACAAAGGAGGTTGCAGGCTTGCAACAATGTGAGAGGCACAGAGGTGTTTGCAGTAGCGCATAGGTAGAGCACAAGATAGCAACAAAGGTAGCTTCAGCATCAGGAGGCTTCCGGATTGACAAGGATGTCAATATTTGGGTAGATCAGTTACTTACTTCTCAGTAACTGAGATGTAGTGTAGTAGTTAGCAGTGGCATTGCTATGGGCAGCATGATGCAACATGTTGAGAGGGAGTTGCAGTACAGATGTAGCAGTGGCAGTGGCAGAGCCATGGGCAGCAGTACAGGAGGCAACAGTGTAGTGGATGTTAGGCAGCAGGCCAAGCATTAGCACAGGTGCCGGTGCGGGAGGATCAGTGTAATGTTCAGTGATGGAGCATTACTAGAGCACATTCTTCGCTAAGAGGGAGTGTTGATTTGTGGTAGCACCAGATGTGATCTAGCCATGAAAATTGGCGGAAAGGCTAAAGCACACGAGATCTCCAAGACACAGAAATGGTTTGGGGAAATTCCACCCGGTTAGAGAGATATTAAAATAATTAATATTTTTAATGGAGTTCCTAAGTGTAAACTTGGAAAATTAAAATATTAATGGGTATTAATATAAAACTGGGTGAGAATATTCTAAATGATATGGATCAAGCCAAATCTAATCTTAGCCGTTGATTAGGAACTTAATCTCGGTCGTTGAAGACTAAACAGAAAAAGTATAAGAGGAGGCATGAGGGTCAGTTCGAGATACACCAAGATTGATCAGTCAGTTCGATTTTCTGGAGCGGGGTTTGCTGAGAAAATTGGAACAAGTGATATGAGTTGCAGAGAGGGGCAATGAGTACATAGTAGAGAGGCAGAGATAGTGCCAGAAGGCCAGCACAGCGATTGAGGAGGCTACGCAGAGGCAGCAAGAGCCATGCAGAGGCAGCTAGAGACTGTGCAAAGGCTGAGGGGCCTGCATGGGTAACGCAGAAGGCCAGAGAATTGACGCAGAGACGCAGAAGGCTGATGTAGAGGGTTCTAGAGCTACGCAGAGGCTAGCAGGGCTGACGTAGAGCCTTGGAGAAGCGTCGAAAGGATTTTCGTGGGGCGGACTAGTGCTGAGAAGCTGAATATTTGTCTCCGAGAAGAGGTATTGCTGCTGTGTAAAAGTCTCTGTTGGGTGAGCTAGTTTGGCATCCTAGTTGTACTCAAGAAATATGCATAATAATAAAACCCTTAGAACTGCTGCACCAATTTTCCCGCATTGGGTTTTTCCGGGGACAATTGTCCAAAAATAACAGTGTCCCTTATGTGTTTCTCTAGTATTTCAGTTGCTGGTCTGTATGAGTTAAGGCTGCATTTGTGTTTATTTTTAGTATTTATATGTATAAATAACTTGTTAATGGAACAAACAAGTAGGTGAAGTAAACCAGATAATGCTGTTGAAGTTTCTAAATCTACTTAATTTAGAAACCCTTCATGCACTTTTTCTGATTTATTCCTACCTACTTGTTATTTTTCTTTAACAAGTTATTTACAAGGTAAATACTGAAAATAAACACCAGTGCATGCTCAACATATTACAGATCAACAACTGAAAGAAACAAGAACAAACACACCACATGACACCATTAGTTTTGGACCAATGTCCTCGGAAAAACCCAATACGGGAAAACCGGTGCAACTATCTGAGGGTTTTCTTATTAAGCAATATCAGAGTACAATCTGGGTGTTGTAACTGGCCTACCCAACAAAGAATTTCCTTAGCATCTATATCTCACAGTTTGAGAGAAATCTCCTGGCTAAAACCTCGGAAAACCCTTCTGTCTGGTGCTTTGCGCAGCACTTGGCTACCTCTACGTGGCCTTGCGTGAGCCCTTGCTGGCTCTGCATCACCCTCCTTGGTTGCTGCTCTGTTCTCCCGGCACAATCTTTGCCTTCTCTGTTCCTCTGTACTCAATGCCCCTCAGTTGCTCTCCCGATCACTAATTTTATCTCTCTTAGCAAACCCGGCTCTAGAGAATAGAATGGCTGATCATCTGGTGTAATCTCCAAGTGACCCTCAAGCCTCCTCTTATACTTTTCCTGTTGACGGTTCAACGACTGAGATTAAGTCCCTAATCAACGGCTAAGATTAGATCTGGCTTGATCCATGTCTTTTGCACCACTCTAACACAGATTCATATTAATACTCAATATTTTATTTTCCCTAAGTTTAAACTTAGGGACTCCATTAAAAATATTAATTATTTTAATATCTCTTGATCTGTTTAGAATTCGCCCAAACCTTTTATGGGTATTGGAGATCTCATGTGCCCCAACCTCTCCACCAAATTTCGTGGCTAGAGCACATTCGATGCTACCCTAAATCAACACTCCCTCTTAGCGAGGACTGTGCTCTAGCAATACTCCTCACTGAGTATTACTCTGATCATCCGACATCGGTACCTGTGCTGATGCTGGGCCTTCCTGCCCAACATCCTCTGCATTGCTGCCTCCTGTACTGCTGCTCATGGTTCTGCCACTGCCACTGCTGCATCTGTACAACAACTCCCTTTGCATCCGTGCTGCTGTTGATCCTTTCTCCTAGCACTGTGTCTGCACTGCACCTCCTCTCATCATGTTGCATCGTGCTGCCCATTGTTGCACTGCAACTCAGTTACTGAGAAGTAAGTAACTGATCTCCCAACTGACCTCCCGTTGGGCTAGAAACAACCACTGATGCTGAAGCTCCCTTCGCTGCTGATAAGTGCTCCCTCTCTCTGTCCTCTGCGCTGCTGCAACAACTCCCTGCATCTCGCACCATTGCACACCTCTCTGTGCCTTCCTGCACTAGTGCAACACTCCTGTGCCTCTCGCACTGCTGCAGCCTGCTAGCCTCGCACTGTCTCGGGACTCCTACACTATAGCTCTCTCTGCTGCTCCATTCGCATCCGTCTCTACCCACTTAGCCCGTCCTACTACTTCTCCTCGAGGCTCCCGTATACTCCTCATCGGGGTTCCCGTAGCAAGGTCTAATCCATGAGGCTGGGTACCTCAAGGAACCTGCTCCTTATCGCTTGTAGTCCTCCTGACTATAGCTCGATGTATCCCCACTTCCGTTCAAGTGGCGTGTGTGCACTCATGGAACAATGATTGTTTGTCTCCACTTCCTCCTTTGCCCTTGCTGGCACTGCCTTAGTCTCGGAAGACTCTTCCTTACTCTTCTTCCTTGGACACTAGGTCGTATAATGACCCAACTCCCCATAGTGGAAGCACTTGATCTTGGAGAGATCTTTCTTCTTATGCTTTTCTTGCTTTCCCTTAGATGCTAGGTCCACATCCTCCTCCTCCTGCTTGACCTTGATCCCTTTACTGCTACTACCTGTCTTCTACTGCCATCTGATCTCTTCCTGGCGAAGAGCTACCCACATCTCGTCCCAAGGTAGGAGAGTCCCTCTGCCCAGGATACTCTGGACAAATCCTTCCCAATCTTTTGAGACAACATTCAGGGTTGTCCTCACCATAAGCTCCTGATCTGGTGTCGCTCCTATGGCAGTCAACTAGTCTTGGATCTCATTCATTCCTCCGAGGAAGGTGTCAATCGGTTGACCCTTCTTCCTCTGATACAACCTCATCTGGTTTTTGAGCAACATTCTTCTCTGCATAGAAGTATGCTGGTACAGCTTCTTGAGAGCCTCCCACATCTCAAATGCCGTTTCCTTGTCGGCTATATGTGGTATCACATGATCCTTGACCTCGTCAAGGATAATGCACTTGGCCCTCGCCATCGCCTATTCGTACCTATCATTATCATTGGGGTCGACTGGGATAGCTATTACCTTCAAGGCGAAGTTCTTGACACGATTCCTGTCAAGCACTGATAAGATTCTGGCCTTCCAGACTGCGAAGTTCGATGCTCCGTCTAGTCTATCCAAGTCTCTTACCCCGTGTAGTGCCATGATGCTCCTCTACTTCCCTCCTGGAAGTTCTCTGTTCGACTCCTCTGAGTCTCTACTTCCTGTCTGGAAGTTCTCTTCTGGACTCCCTCTGAGACCTGATTTCCCTCTTGGAAATCCTTTTGCTGCTTGTTGAGATGCCCCCTACTCTGATCGACTTGTGCATCTGCACTTCTGATCCGGGTTCCTCGGCTAGAAACCCTCGATAACAACTCCTCTGGCCCTGCTCTGTCAGGTATTGTTCTGACTACATTACCTCACCAGCGCCACTCTGCAATATTCCTGCAGCCTTCTAGACCCCAACAACTGCCTCTTTGTGAACTGCGTCAACCCCTCTCTTCCTCATGCTACCTTTGCATCACCCCAGATGGGTTTGTGTCAGCCCTGGGATGCACTGCGTCAGTGCTCTGGCCCTCTGCATCAGCAACACTAGCCTTTCGGGGCTTTGCACAGCTCCCAGATTCCTCAGCGTGGCCTTGGCTAGCTTTGTGTCACACTCCTTGGCTTCTGCGTTGCTAGAAACAGCTTCTGTCACGTCGGGACAACTGTTTTTTGATGCTATTGCTTTGCTCGGCTGATGTCTTTTAGTCCTGTGATTTGCAACCTCGCTTTGATACCATGTTGAAGTTTTTAAGTTTACTTAATTTAGAAACCCTTCATGCACTTTTTCTGATTTATTCTTACCTACTTGGTATTTTTCTTTAACAAGTTATTTACAAGGTAAATACCGAAAATAAACACTAGTGCATGTTCAACATACTACAGATCAACAACTAAAAGAAACAAGAACAAACACACCACATGGCACCATTATTTTTGGACGAATGTCCCCGGAAAAACCCAATGCGGGAAAACCGGTGCAACTATCTGAGGGCTTTCTTATTAAGCAATATTAGAGTACAATCTGGGTGCCGTAACTGGCCTACCCAACAGAGAATATCCTTAGCAGCTATACCTCACAGTTTGAGAGAAATCTCCTGGCTGAAACCTCGGAAAACCCTTCCGGTAGCTCCTTAGCACAAAACTGCTCCTACAACCCTAGTGTCTGCCCAATGTGGACTGCGTCAACGCCGCTTTGTCTCATGTTGGCCCTATGTCACCCTTTCTTGGCCCGCGTCAGCCCTAGGAGGCCATGCGTCAGCTCTGGGAGCCTCTGCGTCAGCTAAGCTGACCGCTCTGCGCAACACTTGGCTACCTCTACGTGGCCTTGCGTGAGCCCTTGGTGGCTCTGCGTCACCCTCCTTGGCAGCTGCGCTGCTCTCCCGACACAATCTCTACCTTCTCTGTTCCTCTATACTCAATGCCACTCGGCTGCTCTCCTGATCACTGATTCTATCTCTCTTAGAAAACCCCGCTCTAGAGAATAGAATGATTGATCATGTGGTGTAATCTCCAAGTGACCCTCAAGCCTTCTCTTTATACTTTTCCTGTTGACAATTCAACGACCAAGATCCTTAATCAACGACTAAGATTATATCTGGCTTGATCCATGTCTTTTGGACTACTCTAACACAGATTCATATTAATACTCATTAATATTTTATTTTAAAAATATTAATTATTTTAATATCTCCTGATCTGTTTAGAATCTGCCCAAACCCTTTCTGGGTATTGGAGATCTCATGTGCCCCAACCTTTCCACCAAATTTCGTGGCTAGAGCACATCCGATGCTACCCTAAATCAACAGATAGGGATTTCTGATGTGTTAGATTCATAAATTTCAACACTTGGTCCATGTGCTTGACTTGTAATGCTTTTCTTCCCTTTTGCTTGGTAACTTGACTTTTATTGAGTAATTCATCCTTTTCCTCATTTAACTTACCCCCACTAGATATATTTGACCACTTAATGGTCCAATGGAGCTCAAACATGTGGGATGTCCTCTTGATTTAATGATCCAAATGATATATCTTCAATGCCTTGCAACAATTTAAGAATTTGGGCACATGGGTTTTCCCATAATTTTTTTAGATGACTTTTCTCGTAATGTATGTCCCATTCGATCAAATACGAATCCCGAAATGTCTTCCTTGACCCACACATGCCACAAAAAGGGCAAGGACCACCCACCCTTGATTGAGTATATCTCCTTGATGCCTTCACTTTTTGACAAAATTTCCTCCTGGCATGGCAAGTACATTTTTTTGAGCTTGATGAGTCTTCTTGACTTTTGACCCCCGAGTTCTTGTGCATTGGGATCCATGAAATGCCTTGGGAAACATGAAATGTTGGAAAATATGAGACTACTATGTTAAGAATTGTGACATGAATGATATACCAAGGCCAAAGAATGCATATAGACTCAATAAATATGACCATTTGGGAATGACGTAGGTGCACTCAAGACATGGGTTGGATTGGCCCTACAAGTAGCGATGACCCTAAAAAGCAATCGCTCCTCTAAACCATTTGTTGAAGTAGGTCCACTCGAAGCCCTACAATCCTATATAGGACAAAAGGGACTTAAGAATGGAATCTAAGTTACCCTTGAGTGTGAAATGGTTAGAGGGTGATTGTAGAGGCTTTGGGGCCTACCCTCTACTTAATTTATACTGAAAATAATTTTGTATCTAGTTGAAAATTGATTTTCAAATTTCTAGGTTATGTTTATTAATCCAAAAATATACAAAAAAAATATTTTATGATTTAAACAATTGGAAAATAAAGGTATTTCAACTCTAACGAAAAATTTGTGCTTATAAGCTGTAGTTGCGGAAATCGCGATTTTTTTGCGCGGCGA
Organism: Pinus taeda; assembly: GCA_000404065.3. Taxonomy (NCBI): domain Eukaryota; kingdom Viridiplantae; phylum Streptophyta; class Pinopsida; order Pinales; family Pinaceae; genus Pinus; species Pinus taeda. Next base: position 107,769 of record APFE030300615.1, on the reverse strand, counting down.
TTTAATCAGCCGATTTAAAATTGTAAAAGTCGTGAAAAAATCGCCAAGATTTTTTTCCAATTGAAACAATTGCGATAATATCATAAAAATCGCCAAAAAATCATAAAAATCGTAAAAAAATGTCCAATAATAAATTAATTTTTTGAAGTCATTGAATAATAAAAATTATAAAAATTAAGCTCTGAGGGTCAGCTCAATTGGTCAAGTTCCCATTGCTAAAGGCACCTAACTAATGGGAGGTCATGGGGTCAATTCTCCTTGACGCCCTCGGGGTTAGGCTCTGTTAATAAACTGATAGGAAGTGATCCCTTCAAGTGGATCTACCTGGATATTTCCTTGGAAAAACAAATTATAATTTATTATTTTTATAATTATTAATTTATAATTTATGGCCCTCATACAGGTTGGAGTCCCAACGCCTTAACGACATGGTCTACGTCCATTGCAATCTTCAATTGTGGGTGAGGCGACTTCAGAAGACCCCTGACCTGGAGGCCATCTCATTGGATGGGATTGACACCATTGCTGCACGGAGAGTTGAGGCCGAGAGGCTTCTCATGGAATCAATCCCTGATTGGTTGGAGGAGGCAGTGAAGGAGGTAGTAGTTGCAGAGGAGAGAGTGGAGGAGGAGGAGGAGGTGGTGACACCACCTACCATGCTCACTACTAACTAGTAAAGGACGTGTTATAGCTCCTAATTCTTCTAGAAGACATCAAAGTCCAGTGCCAACCCTAGGGCCTTCTTCATCTAGAGGAAAAACTATTACATTTTCTTGCAAAAGGGGCAAAGGAAATCATTAGTTACTTAGTGGTTCATTTCATTGTATATGACTCATGATATGAGATACATTGTTATATTTTTTGTTGATATTTTGAGGTTGAGTTAGGACTCATGATTTAAGACTTGATTCATTGTTATGTGTGATGTAGCACTAGACATATTACACATCTTATATATTAGTTTTATTTTCATATTTATGTGTCAATGCATTTATTTTGTGGTGTGGATGCTTTAGATACTAGAAAGATTGAATAAAAATTAATAATATATATATATATATATATATATATATATAATATATATATATATTTTTTTTTTTTTTTTTAATTTTGTCGATGTTTTGCCAATTTTTAACGATTTTTATGATTTTTCTTTTCTTTTTTCTGGACCCTCGCTGATTTTATCTCCATCATGATTTTTGCAACATTGTTATAAATCAATATAGAGCTGAAAAATCACAAGTTCTAGTCTAAGATACTTATTTGTAGGCCTATAGACCTTGTTTCTGGTGGTTCAAAATGCAGGTTCAACAAGAAGAAAGCCCTCTTAACTCGGTAATCTATGACCAAAAGGCTAAATACAAGTTTAATTTGCAAGAAATGAGAGGTGGGGGTTAGATCTAGAAATTTAGTTATTTTTCCCTAATAAATAGCTTGCCGTAAATCAATATGACAGTGAAAACCAACATGTAAAATTCTACTCCAACTGTAGAAAAATAAAAGAAATTTGGAGAATTTTATAATTTTGGTTCTTGGATTTTTTTCCTTGTGCCTTGGAGTCTCACCCTTTGCTGGCGTGTGAAGTAGATGATCCTCTAAGTCGTTATGATCTATTCTTGTCTAGGGAGTGGTCTTGGTCCTTCTGGAAATCGCCCTCACTTTAGCTTAATTCAACATGCAACTTTCAATTTTCCTTAGGAGCGACCTTCCTTTTGTGACATCTCCAACCTTTGTCATCTGTGTGGCAAAATAGGAAGCCCTTGAAATAATAAAGCTCCTTTCAAAGTAGTTTAAAACTCTCGAATTGATTTATTTGCAAAACCAAAACAAACAAGTGAAGAATACCCTAGTTGCTTGAATCCACGTAACGTATTAGCTCCTCAATGGCAAAGAACATTAGTCTTAGGATAAATTTAATTTTTACAAGATGAAATTTGAAAATAATTCTTGTTACTGCTCAAACTAGTAGGGGACCTAAAGAGGATCCCTAAAGGGGCAAATGCTAGACCAAGGGCAACAAATGGAGACTTAATGCACTGTCACCTCAGCTAAAGCTCCCTACTATTTATGGACAAAGAGGGGGAAAGGATCAAAGAAAGGATTTTCACCTAAAGGTGTTGATTTGATCCTATGAGGCACTAGCCTTGGGGATACCAAGGCAAAGTTTGATCCTGGAGCTAGGGCTTGGCTTTTCTCACAATTCCACCGTCAGAATGGCTTCAAAATTGAAGGAGGCCTTGAGGAGACACCAGTGCAGGGGATGCTTCGGGATCGAACTTTTTGGAGGGTTATTTTGTCAAGAAAATGATGCCCTAGGTGACCTAACATGGCTAGACCTAGGAAAAGGTGAAAATGAATTGATTTTGGATGACCACCTCTTGGTAGATCAATGCCTTAGTCTTGGGAGAATGGAGTCTATGATAAATATGAATGAGAACTTCGTTTCTTAGTCAAGGAGGCCTTAAGACTACCTTGCTAGCCTTCTACAGCAAAGGGAAGCAACCTTACAACTTTTATACTTCGACTTGCAAAAAGAGATGGCTTAAGAAGATGAATTCGTTGTTAGAATTATCCCTAGGAAATTTCATTCAAATTACATGGCCCATACATTGAGAGATGCTATATAGAGACAAAATTCCACAATTTAAGCAGTAAATGCATGCAACATTTAGCCCTAAAAATAGTGAAAATCCCAATCCAATGTAGCTGACAAAGTAAAACAAGAATAACATTAAAATCATGTACTTACATGTATTATAACATATCCAATTTGTAAGCCTCTGAGTCATTTAACCAGAAATGTAAAGCTCTAAAACATAATATGTGTTTTCTTCAAATTTGTTTGCAGCTTAAATGACTTAAGCAACATTCATATAACTAAATTACTCAGTTTGGTATGGAGTACCTACTTGTATTCCTGCGGTTGATGATGCCTCAAGCTGCTCCCACTTCTCTTACCAAAAGACCGAAATCACCCAGCCAAAGAGCATGACCTTGATACTCAGTCCAGTAAGCTACTCAATTGAAGCAGACTGTTCCTCCGTGCCCAGAAACCTCAGAACAACAAGGCTCTGCTTCTGTTGGTAACTCTGGTTTATAAATTTCGCCCTTCTTCAGTATGTCTCTTCCCTTGGTTCTTTCTTTTTCTCTCGATGCCCCTCCAAAACTGTTCCCTGCCCCCTATATGCTGTTTCTTAGCGGTGGCCACCCCCTCCACCAGTGATCCACCGCTTCTCCTTATGGTGACACCCTTCCCATGTCACGTGATATGTATTTCTTTTTAAAGGTATATTGATATGTATTATGAGTTTTGGTTTTAATATTCTTTTTGTTTGTTTTTAATATAAAGGTCCTAGGTTCATACTAGGTACCTTATCTTTAATTTACTTTTTTATCATTTTATTAATTTATTAATATTCTAAGATATATAATTATATAACCATATTTTAAGATTAGCTTAACTTTTAGCATCTATCACTTTATAATTATTTTTACGTTACACATTTTAAATTTATATCATTGGTATTTGCCCATTAATCATGATGCATTAAGCAATATGAGTGTTGATGGGTGAATATAACTTCTATTTGAAGGAGTGTCATGATATTTAATACTTATAGTTAATTTAGTATATAAATACTAGTGCGGTACATGAGATACATGCATATGTAGCTATCATATGCATGCATCGTATGCATGCTAATATTCTTGTGTTCTCTATATTATAGATATGTCGTTACACAACCATCCACAATTTGACAATAGAGAAGATCCAAGATAAGATAAACCAAATCCAAACATCAAAATTCATCCATAAAGCTCCAATTCATCCTCCAAGAAAGAGTGCGAGATTCTCAAGAGAGAGAACAAATCCAATCCAAAGTGATGATGAGAAAATGAACTCATCTCACTTGTATTTATACACTAATGAGGAGTTCGAATTCGTCTCCTTGGCCTACATAAGCCCCAAAAATAAAACAAACTATGCTAATAATCTAACTTTTGGTGACAAGCCCACCAAACTAGCTCACAAATGAAAGAATAAGCCTCTTAAGAGGTCAAATGATGAATAATATATGTCGTAGGGCCTTCCAAGAGGCTTGATGAGGTCCATAGGTGCCATAATAAAGAATAGGACCCTCAAAAGTAATGGACAAGGGGTTGGCCCTTTGTTCTCCAAACAATAAACCTGTGGTGCTCTCAGTGGGTGTCGGGGCACAATAACAACCACATGGGTCTCCAAATGAGTCGAAGATGCCTGTAGATCATCTGGAAGGGCTTTGATGATGGTGTAGGTGATGCCACATCATCCTACAAGTCTTGGGTCAAATGCCAAGTGTATGGTACTTCTGTGGGGTTAGCTGGGTAAAGGTGAACCAGGTGCATCTTCCTCGTCCAATAGGTGAATCTCAAGCAATCTCTGAACATCCTCTGGGATCCATGGAGTACTGTTTATTGTTGTGGAGGCCCATGGCTCTCAACACACATCCTACATGTGCTAATGCAACCCTCTGGAGGATTAGGACCATGTATAGGGAGACCAAACCCAAGATGGAGACCATCTGCAATTCTGCATAAGATCTAATGCGTCCCCTAGCCTTCCAATACAACAAGTCATTAGAGAAATCGAGTAAATGAGCTTACGAACGATGGATCACAGGTGGGGACTTCATAATGGCCTGCCCTTCCATATGGGCTTTGGGATGTGCCAATGTCTCCTAAATTCCAAATGGGTTTAACCAAGCATCCTAGTAGGTGGTTTCTACTTCAAGGTATGCCCTTCGAAAGGTGGTGGCATTTGACAGATCGGTGAATGAAATAGGGGATGAGAAGGGGCAGCCCTGGGCCACATGCTGGGGTACAAGGGTAGCTAATAAAAGGGAAGCCCAAACATGGGTTTATAATGTGTAGGAGGCAACAATCGTGGTACATGAGGTGCCCCGGCCTTGATTTTTCCACCCTTCTTTAAATGCCTTTTTCCTTTTTATGATTTTTTTTGACTAACTGCTCGGGGCTCAAGGGGTAAGAGCATGATGCTTAAGATATAGCAGTGAATACCACTTTTTAAGGTAGGGCGGTTCATTGCCCACTAGGGGTTGGGGAAATCATGGGTTCCTATATGATGGAGGCTCATAGAACCTACAAGAACCAGGGCGATGGCCATGATGATGAGGTAGAGCTCATGTATTGGCTTTTGCCCATGTGCTAAATGTGTTTGTCCCGACCATAGTTTGCATTTTGTGGTACATTTCCCTGTTGAATGTGGCCAAATATGCTTTTATCTTTCTTTTTAGCTGCATCAACCTCCAGGGCATCATTCCAGGCCTGACCCAAGGTGTGGGCAAGGGGAAGGGTTGAGCTAACCCTATGTGAACCTAGTGGAGGAATGTGGACCCAGGTGGGATAAATGATGAATGGGGTCATAATGAGTGGAAAGGGGGTAATATAAGCGGATAAGGGAGCGGAACCACACAACCAAAATCAGGGTTTCCCATGAAATACCATCTCTAAATCCAAATGGTCAGTAAAAGAGATCCCACGGGACTGGAATTCAAGGTTAATATCCAAAAGGGGTCTAAGGGACAAAAGCACACCTAACCCATTCTTTCTGCTGAATCCCCCATTAATCCATGCCCAAAAGTGTCCATGATAATCAAACTACAATACTTAATTACCAAATAACAAGGCATACCTTTGGGTTCGGGAGGCCCACCTTCAAACATATGATCATGGCAAATGGGTGAGGGACCACATGGTTGACTCAGGTAGTGGAGAAATGGCACAGTGAGCTAGCTGGTGCCTGGTGGTTGAGGACCATCTTGGAGAAAAAATTTCTCTTGGGGATATCACCCACAAAATGGTTGGTAACAATTCCCAATAGCAATAACAAGAAAAAGAACATTAACAAAAACCACTCCAAAATTATACAAAGTGTACAAAATTTTGCAAAATAGATGAACTCTTTTTATTAGATAACACTTGTCTCAAGCGAACATCAATGCTTTATAAATGAGGAGAGCTTAGCCTTTATAGAAAAGAACGTAACGACTAGTTTGACTCTTCCTCAATAAAATATTTATTAGTCATCGACAAGTTGGAGTCCTAATAAATTAATTCATACAATATTACAATATAATTTTTAATTCACCCACTAGGGGGACGACTTTCAAATTTCCACAATTTGGTTCAAGATTCATTTTCTCATCGTCCATTGCTCAAGTAATTGGTGCACTGGGTCTCCAACGGCTAGTTGACTTCACCAATGGCTATTTTTGACTTGAATTTTCCTTTTAGTAATTCGACTTATCCACATGGAAGTTGGATCTCCAAAGCCCTTGACCTTCTAACAATTCTGGCTCCTAGGTACGCTGAAATTGGCTTGGATTTGAACTAGGTATCTCTTGGAATCTTCATATCTTTCCCAACATTGGCACGTCATCACCTACCTACCATGTCACCATTCCGTACTGTAGCTCTAACGCCCTTGGGAATTTGGAGAAACCAAGACATGGGTTTGGTTCCTCTCGTTTCATAGATCAACTTTGACATATTATATGTCATTTTCTGTCAACTTTTGCCCTTGTTAAGCCTCCTAAAAATTTGTCTTGCCGCATCATCATATCCAAGTGGATGATCTCTAATGCCCTTAATGATTTGCAAATTTGAAAATTGTTCCTCTCATTGAGTAGACCGCTTTTGACATCATACATGCCACAAACAACCCAATGCTCTACTTGAAAATCCCCTTGGAATTTTTACTTGTATTGGTGACCAAGTTTAACCGAGCTGTAACTAGCCACTAGATTCTAAAATCGGGAAAATTCCACATGGCATGGAATCCTCTCATCATACTCTATAGTATGAGATTGGTTGACTTTTTGACCACATGGACCATTTTGCATTGAGAATCATCAGGAAATGTGAAATTCGTCACAAGAGACTGCTATGCTATGAGAACTGTCATGAGTAATACTACACCAAAGCAAAGGCCACCTACAAACTTTATAGACACTAACATTGTGGAATGACTTAGGTGCACCTTGACGTAGGTTGGACTGGCCTATACACTAGTGATCACCCCTACAAAATGCAGGTTCCCATAAAACCATGAGTCCTAATGAGAGGCCTACCAAGGTCCTCCAATTTGATTATGGATGAGATCAGCTAGGTGAAGCTTTCAAAGGATGGGACATGGTCAGACCAAACAAAATAGATACATACTCAAATTGACAAGACATAGGTTTAGGATATCTAATATAGGGCCTCACAAGGTTTTTACATGGCTTTGACTTGCAACCTTGGGCTTACAATGGTGGTGAATAATGCACTAATAACAAATCTATGTACTCTCATTGACAGAGGGTTGACAAGTCCATTGTCATAAACTTTGCCAAGTTTTGATATTTTCTTAGATGTTTCAAGATAAGAGTATCCACAACCATCAACATGCCCAACCAATATGCATCTCAATCCCATTATCAACCCTACAAGTTACCCTTGGAAAACTTGTCATGTGATGATAACACAATTTTCCACTCATGTCATATGAGGGGTAATCAGTTCCAAATCAGAACTGACTGGTATTGTATCGAGCCAACCAATTTCTTATGATGCTATGCAACCATAAATAATGACTAATAAAAGTCAAATTTAAAGAAAAATGCAATAAACTAATAAAGTGAAACTAAAAAACTTAGCCCTAGTAATTTGGTAATATTAAATTCTTAAAATAAAAAATGGCATTCTCCTTTATCTTTCCTCTTACTTTAAGTTTTAACATTACTATTATTTGTATTAGGATGTTTGAGGGTGGTTCCAACCTCATTGGACTTCGTATGAAGAAAATGGAATTTTAGATCCCATTCAAAATTCAACAGAATTAACAGTGTTCAAGATTTAAAGATTGATAGGATTGCAATGTTTCATTTGTATTCTATCATGTATGAAGACATGGAGCTGGTATTTAATCAAGAACATCAAGTCCTTTATGTACCTCGATTTGGTGGTATTTACTATTGATTGTTGAACTCTTTGTCATGGTCCTAGAAAAAATGCTCCCTTCACTTAGACAAAATCACTAATTAGGCATGTTAAGCTTCTTCTGTCTTATTTTAATGCTTAGAGGGTGATATTGATGAGGAGGATCCCAATATAAGCAAATGATTTTGATGAAATGTAGTTATTTGTTGTAGCATGATTCTTTTTTTTGGGACTCTAGAGGCCCTTTACAGTTTCTTTGTTGATGTAATTTGGATCAAAGATGGATTTCACTTGGTGATATTTTGGTTATATGCACCCTTACTTGTTATCTACATGAGAAACTTTTGCATATGTATAATTCTTTGGATTCATATGGATGCACATGCATATATATGTTTTTTTTTCAAATTTTGCAAATTTTACGTATTTTTTGGTCGATTGATTTTGTGGTCTGGTTTGTTTCGGTTTCGGTCAAATTTAGGTTTTTGGGGTTGACGAGTTTGATGGCCGATCTGGTTTTGATAACATTGGAAAGTAGTGATGATGTATTTTATTACCATGCTGCCAAAAATTACGAGGCAACATGATTTCATCATGGTTGTGGTTTATCAATTTTAAGGTAACACATTTTATTCTAATTTAGAGTCAAAATTCTATTTCTTGAGAAATTAATTTCTCTAAGTGGAAAATGACCAAAATATTCGTGGGTCATGAAGAAGTTAATTTTTGGAGATCCCCCACCAAGGCAAAAATGGTTTTTTTAAGAAAAATTAAGCCCTTGGACCTTGGCAGTTGAGTCAAAGTCAAATTTTTGAGGATATTAGTCCAAAATAATTATTTTTGGATTAACAAAAAATGGTTTTGATGAGAAATTCGAAAATTACTTGACGACAGAGATTAAAAGTTGATCAAGTATTTATCGACGATTGAGATATTTTGACGGGAATCATGCCAACTAGCTGTTTTTTTCCACTTGGAGAATTTATCTATAAAATAGAAGCCATTTGCTTCTCGAGAACAATGATAGTGACTTTGGTCTAAATGTAATTTTGTAACGCTGGTGTGAAGCCACTGTTCTGCTGGGAAGATTTGAAATTCATAATAAAAGACTTTGGGGTTCAGTTCATGGTGTCTTTGTCTCATTGATCTGTGGTACATTCTGGGTATGTGCTTTCCCATATTGTGCTTCAATATTATATGAATTGTTATTTCATTTGTAGATGATAGGAACATTCTGTTGATAAATTTTGGGCTTATCTTAGGTGATTCGATTCATTGTATGATCCAACAATTTTCTCTTAAGAAACATCTAGAGTTTGTAGGTTCCTCGACCCTTGGGCTCCAAGTTCACAGACTGTGGGCAAAGGTCGATCTTGTTTGGACTTCATGAAATTTATGTGGTTTTCTTACTTCGCTAAGGTTTTGGTTAACATCTATCTTGTGAAATACATCAAGTTATTGTCATTATCATAAAAATTATTCTTCAAAAGGTCTCTCAAGGATTGTATATTTGTATATAACTTGTAAATTATTTTTGTAAAATAATTTTATAGAATAATTTTTCCTAACCCTTGTTTGCAACTGGGGGTTTGGGGTTTATTTTTCAAATTTTGTATATATTGGGGTTTTGGGTACTCTTATTTTCATTTATGCAGGTGAGATCCGAGCCTGTGGAAGAAAATTTGTTGGGGTTTGCGCTAGATCTAGGCCCTTGAGGGTAAGATATACTCTCCATTTGTTTTGCAGGGCCAACACTTGGTGATTTTGCAACAATTTGGGTGATTATTGAAGATCTGAAGCAAGTGATTATTTTTGTGAAGGGTTTAAATTTTTTTAGGGCCTCTAGGCCCAACATCCACCCTCCAGCCTAGCAGGAATACTCTTTTATCCTTTTTCCCTAGCCGTTTAACCCTCTTACCCTTGTCGTGAGGCTTAAAGGGCTTTTTTCCCTAGCCACAGGCCTGCCCAAAGCCTTGGCCTCCTTGGCCTACCCTCTTACCCTTGCTATGAGGCTTAAAGGGACGCTCTTCCCTGGTTGCAGCCCTGCCCAAGTCCTCAGTATCCTCAGCTTGCCCACTTCCTCTTTGCCTTGGGCTTGGGGGGCCACTACGGCCCTCAACCTCCATCCTTCTCCTCGTCGCAAGTCTTCCGGGTCTCGGCTTGCCCTCTGTTGGCCCTCTTCTTCTCTTCTTATCCCTCCAAGGACTAGCCACAAGCCTGCCCTAGCTCCCTACTCCTTTCCTGTCCCTCCTTCCTCTGTTTCCCCTCTCCTACCATCCGCTAGCCTTTCTTCCTCTACCATGAGCCATAAAAGGCCTCTCGATCTTCCCTCAAGCCAAATAACAACCCTTTAGGGTTTGTCGTAGGTCCTTGTGGCCTTTCTCTTGGAACCGCATGCCTAGTTAGGTGGCTGACCTTAGCTGCAGACTCTAAGAGGCTTGCTGCCCTTCATTTTGCCCTCATTTGCCTTCTGTTCCTTGTTGTGGGTCATCATTCAATTTCTGAGCTAACCTATTGGTGTTTTTTCAGTGATTTTCAAGTGAATTCTTTAAGCTAACATTGGTGGATGTAGGTAGCCAAATTATTGGAGAAGTTGGGCAAGTAAATTTTGAGGCCTAAGGCCTAAGGGTTTGATGTCTAAACCCTCTTTCATTCACTGTTTGCTACAACAAGAAGGATTGCTAGCATTGATTATTTGGAATTAATGCCGTAAGTCCACATCTAACAACCTCACTCCCTAAAGCACATTAATCTCATCTTGTTGAATGGTTAATAGATCTAAGAGCTCATTAATTATTGGTATCTAATCATGTTTCAATTATTGCATCTATCTATTTGTGAATGATAATCTCATATTGGCATTAAGCACTAAATGTTCTTTACGTGAAGTTTTGTAATCTAATTGGACAATTGGAGTTAAGTAATATTGCCATTTATCTTGTTGAAATATCTTGGAAGGTTTCTAATTGTTTCATGTGATCATCATTGGCATCCTATATCATTGGTTAATTATTGTAAATGGATAAGTGCTCTAATTGTCATTTATAGTTCATGTTGTAAGTGGATATCTATTGTGAACTCTCTATATTGGTGAATCATTGTGAAGAGCATCTTTTTTATACTTGAGCGATTGTATCTTGTGGGTATCTATTGTATCTTGTTGGCACTTGAGAATTTGGCACATATTCTTGTTATTAAGATTGTCTTTTTATTCATCGGTTAAGTACTCTTGACATAAGATAATTATAACTAAGTACTTAAAATCACTAAACAATCTTAACTCAAGAACACTTATAATCTTGCACTCTCATCCTAAGGTTAGCTTTGTATTAATAACTTACCTCCAAGCATAAACTTGGTTGATAGAACATATGACCACCTTTTCATCTAGCTTTAGGAGCCTAACACCTCTTTAGTGGTTAACACAGTGACCTTGTAGTCATAAGAGCCACAGTGTCTGTAGTGTCGGAGGCACTGGGTGCTTAGTACTTAAGGGGAGGTATTGTTAATCAGGCCTCTACTTGCTTCCCCTTGGCCTCTTTCTCACAACCTACTCTAGAGACTAGCATCAAAATAGTTAAGAGGAAGGACACACCTAGAATAGGCATCTAATTAAAAGCAACCAAGATTGTTGCATCACACCTAAGTCTTGGGATTTGCATAGCATATAGGATAGTTAAGCATTCAAGCAACTATTGTTCATCTTGTTACTTGGTATTTAACTGATCTAAAAGCAAGTAAGTTGACTCCATAAGGCACTGGTCTCATTGTTAATTAAGTTTAATCCTTTAAACTTGCTAAAATGAACCAAGTGGCTAGGCCATTCAACTGTGTCTCCCGGACTTGTTGGTTGCCAACAAATCTTGCATTTCTATCTTCCATAGGGACTAACCCCCATAGCCTGCTGTTGGAAGACAACTAAAATGGAGAGGTCGGGGATTTGAGTGACAGGCTCTGAACGGAGTCGTTGTCGCATAGTGCTTGTACAATCTGAGTGACAACATTTTTTGGCACCGTTGCCGGGGATAGATTTTTTCTATCCTTGGTCCTCACGACATTTTTTCCATCTTTCATCATTTCCTTCATCTTTCCATCTTTTCATTTGAGCCGACAACGCCATAACATTTTTTGGCGCCGTTGTTGGGGAGAAATTTTTGATCCTTGGTTTTCACGACATTCTTTCATCATATCAAAACTTTCATTTTTCATCTTTTCCTTATTCAATAGACACCACATTTCTGGCACCATTGCGATCTCTTCACCTTTTCATCACTTTATCCTTTGTCATCTCACTAATCTTTTCATCTTCTCTATCCACACCTTTAGCACCTGGACATTTCGGTTGGTTTTCTGATTGGGTGGCGATTCCACTTATTCATCCATTTACAAGAGCTTACTCTAGAAGAAATCCTAGAAGCTTGGTTAACCCCGCTCCTGATACTGGAAAGGCTCTAAGAACTCGGTTAAACAAATTACATTCTAGAAAGCATTTACATTTTCTCGGACAGGAAGCCCTCCCTGATATCCACTTGCTTTTAATTAATCCCGCCAATCAAGACTTCATGGATTATTTCAGTCCTTGCAACTTTGCAAACATTCAAGGATATCCTCATGATATGATTAAGCTATAAACAAGCTTCCAATCTTCCAAGGGAACAATGCAATCAATGTTGTTGATCACATAAAGAAGTTTAACACCTTTCTGTAAAGATATGCTCATGCAACTGCGTACAATCATGAGTATGTTAGAATGGCACTGCTTGTCCTTTCATTAGAACAGATTGCATTGGATTGGTTTCATGACAAGATCAATAATGCTTTTGACTCTCTTCGGGTCCTCACTGATGCATTCAAAGATAAATTTGGGGACAAAAGAGAAGGAAAGTATTTGCTTAAGGAGCTTAACTCTATTAAGAAAAGGGAAAATGAGACGGTTGAGGAATTTAATCAAAGATTTAATGTCCTTCTAAAAGATGTGACTCAAGATTACAAGCCGCCTGACAAAAGAGTGTTGGAGCAATACTTTGAAGCCTTTTGCATTGACACTTAATATGAGATAAGCCATGCCAAGCCTGCCAATTTAGCTACTGCTCATAATACAGTTGACGAGTTAGAAAAGGATAAGAAAGCTTCGGGTAAGTCAGAGATCCTTGGTTTTGAAAGAGGTCCGGTCAATTCTAAAGGGAAAGAAATTAAGGAAGAAGAGCTTGACTCGATTATAGAATTAACTCAAATAATTAAGGAAATGAGGATTGAACATGCTAGAATGATAAATGATATACAATATAGGCTAATTCAGATGGAAATAAATCAAGTGCAGAATTTGTAGCCTAGAAATAACAATAATAACATAGGAAACAATAATCCATGGCCAAGAAGGAATCCTCCTAATGGTAAAAAACCTCCTACTCCACTTGAGTCTGCCAATGTTGTGATCAGCCTATCCCGTTTTGCAGACCATGTGAAAATTTACATGAAGAAAGTGCTTGTGCTATTGCTAGAAAAATCTTGGATGAAGTAGCAAATGAACAAATAAATAATGTTAGTCAGAATTCTTCCAGGGAAAGTTGTTGCGCAGATATGATTTCTTCATCCTTCACCATAAATAACTTCAGTGACGAAAATAATCCCATCACACGAATATATGGTGAAACTCCATCTCAGGAACAAATTCTGGAAATTGCTAGAACTAAAGGTTACACTTATCAAAGAAAAGTCAAAGACCAGAATCAGAATAAGCAGGTTGCATCCGAAAGGTATAAGTCAGGATTAAAAGTTGATTGGACCGGTTGGATAAATAGTATCAAGATATATGTCTCGGTCTTGGAACTTCTGAAGATCCCTTCACAAAGAGATGCATTCTTCAAAGCTTTGGGTATGGCTCAATAGGATAAAATTGATAACAACCCAACAAATGAAGAAATTAAATTAAAGGATTTAAATTGCTTCATGACTAATGAGGATCATCAACCTTTCTTCTTGACTTTGGATATTAATGACCGTCTGATTCATAATTGCATGCTTGATTCCGGCACTTCAATGAATGTTATGACTAAAAAGGTTATGGACCGATTGAAATTAAGGATTTCTAGGCCTTTCCATAACATTTTCTCTATGGATTCAAAGAAGATTGAAGTCCTTGGTGTGGTCAAAGATTTATACGTCTCATTGATAATTAAATCTAACCCTTTAAACTTGCTAAAATCAACCAAGTGGCTAGGCCATTCAACTGTGTCTGTTGGACTTGTTGGTTGCCAACAAGTATTGCATTTCTATCTTCCATAAGGACTACCCGCCATAGCCTGCGGTTGGGAGACAATTAGAACGAAGAGGTTGGGGATCAGAGTGACAACCCCCGACCTGAGTCATTGTCGCATTGTGCCTGTAAAATCTGAGCGACATCATGGTCTATTACATAATGACATGGACAAGGACTCTTGACATAAACCCTAGAAGCCTATACTGGAGGCTTTGACCTAGAAATACAATAATAAAGCATGATCCATGCTAATAAATAAATTTTATTTTTCTTTCTTTTGATAAATATATTACATTTTGACTCAAATACAATTATGAAAACCGACACTAGTTACATTCTTCAACATAGGGATAGAGTGCTTGTATTTTGGTAAAGATTATCTTAGCCCTCTAGGCTCTGCTAGTACCCTATCCCATTCATTAGACTTCATCCATCACCTTGAACCCTTCTTATTGAATATCCTTTAGGTAATTTGTATAATGAAGCCTTCCTTGTGGTTCAAATTAGTGTTGCCCTTGTAGCAATAATATCAGAATTATCACTATAATATCACCAAAACGAACCTCAATGATAATATCAACAATAATTATCATGATAATTTTCCCTTTCGAAATTATCGAAATAATTTCAATTTACTGTGATATTTTAGGTAATTATTGTGATATATTTCGAAATTATCACCCTGTCTCTATCAATTTAAGCTTATTACCATTTGTTTTCTTTTAACTCTAATTTTTTAAAAGTGAATTAGGGCATTGATATGTGAGGATACGCTGACTATTTCAATCAAGCAAACAAGGGGAAATCTATTGTTTTCATTTCCCATGATTCATCATATGAGATACATGCCCTAGTAGGCTAGTAGTTGATGGTAATATTCAATTCTTAAAATAAAAGTGATATTGTCCTTTATCGTTCAGTTTCATCCTTTTACTTACATTTTTACTATTACCATTACTTGACTTAGGATGTTTGAGAGTGGTTCCAGCCATATTGGATTTCATATGGAGAAAGTAGAAGTTTAGATCCCACTCAAAGTCTAGTAGACTCTATAGTTTCTAGGATTTCAAGATTGGCGGGATTCCGATGTTTTTACTCGATTTTGTGATGTATGAGGGTATGGAACTAACATTTAATCAAGATCACTAAGCCCTCTATGTACCTCGATGTTGCGGCATTACCTGTTGAGCTCCTCCTTCATGACCCTAGTAAAAATGTACACTTTTGTTGAGCAAAATCATTGATTAAGATGTTAGGCTTTTTCTAACTTATTTTAATGCTTAGAGGGTGATTTTGATGAGGAGGATCCTAATATAGGTTATGATTTTGATGTTATGTAGCTATTTGTTGTAGCATGATTTTCTTTGGATTTAGGAGGTCATTTAGAGCTTCTCTATTGATCTATTTTGATTCGGAGATGGATTGCACTTGGTGATATTTTGATTATATGCACCCTTGCTATATACATGAGAAATTTTGCATATTTGTGTATTATAATTTGGATTCATATGGATACACATGAATTACATGTTATTTTCAAAATTTGAATATTTTATGTATTTTCTAGTCAACCAATATTTTGGTCCAATTTTGATAACATTGTTAAGGGTGCTATGACCATTTTTGATCAAGCAAACAAGGGGAAATCTGTTGTTTTCATTGCTATGATTCATCTCATGAGATACGTTTATTTTTGTTTTGATATGATTTTATATCATTCTATTTAGATCTTATGACTCTGGACAAACATCATATTTCAATATTGATATTTGATGTATCACTTGACATCTTATACATCTAATATATTGATTTTATTTTCACATTTATGTAGCAATGTGTTCGTTTGATGTTGATGTTGTTTTAGAAGTTAAAAATTTGAAAAAAGTGATTATTTTTGTATTTTTTAAGTTTTCTAATATTTTCCTCGATATTGCTAATAATTTAATTTTTGGACCCTTGATGATAAATTGCCAATAGTGATAAATGTAACATTGGTTCAAATACCACTAAATAGCTGAAGAAAGGATGCTGAGGTGACTGTGGTAGTCGATCTCTTGTTGCCTTGAGGTCTGGATCTTCTTAGTGGGGCTTTGCACTATGCTTGCCATATTTTGCAGTAACATACACCATAAGCTTGTCATTTATGAGCAAGTTGGTTTTCATTGGTTATTAGTGTAGTTGTCCTAAATGAGTGTTGATTTGGGGTAGCATCGGATGTGATCCAGCCACGAAATTTGGTGGAGAGGTTGGGGCAGATGAGATCTCCAATACCCAAAAAGGGTTTGGGCAGATTCTATACAAATTAGTAGATATTAAAATAATTAATATCTTTAATTGAGTCCCTAAGTCTAAATTTAGGGAAAATAAAATATTAATGTGTATTAATATGAATTTGTGTTAGAATGGTCCAAAAGACATGGATCAAGCCACATCTAATCTTAGCCGTTGATTAGGGACTTAATCTCGGCCGTTGAGATGTCAACAGGAAAAGTATAAGAGGAGGCTTGAGGGTCACTTGGAGAATACACTAGAGTGATTAGTCATTCTATTCTTTAGAGCGGGGTTTGCTAAGAGAGATAGAATCAGTGATCGGGAGAGCAGTTGAGGGGCATTGAGTACAGAGAAACAGAGAAGGCAGAGATTGTGTCAGGAGAGCAGCGCAACAACCAAAGAGAATGATGTAGAGCTAGCAAGGGCTCACGCAGAGGCATCCAAGTGCTACGCAGAGCACCAGAGGGGCCAATGTAGCTGACGCAGAGGCTCCCAGAGCTGACGCAGGGCCTCCTGGGGCTGATGCAGGTCAAGAAACGCTGACGTAGGGCTAGCGTAAGACAGAGAGGGGCTGACGCAATCCAGATTGGGCAGACACTGGGGTTGCTGGAGCAGTTTTGTGTTGAAGAGCTGCTGGAAGGATTTTCCGGGGTTTTAGCCAGGAGATTTCTCTCATACTGTGATGTATAGCTGCTAAGGAAATTCTCTGTTGAGCAGGCTAGTTTCGAAACCCAGATTGTACTCTGATATTGCTTAATAAGAAAACCCTCAGATAGTTGCACCGGTTTTCTCACATTGGATTTTTCCGGGGACATTGGTCCAAAAATAATGGTGTCATGTGGTGTGTTTGTTCTTGTTTCTTTTTGTTGTTGATATGTAATATGTTGAGCATGCACTGGTGTTTATTTTCAGTATTTACTTTGTAAATAACTTGTTAAAGAAAAATAACAAGTAGGTAGGAATAAATCAGAATAAGTGCATGAAGGGTTTTTAAACTAAGTAAACTTAGAAACTTCCACAATGAGGGGGTTAGCTGCTATAAATGAGCCTAATTGTACTACATTCATTAATGGTTATTTTTGAATTAAAATCCCCATTCTTTTCTCATGGAACACATTTCCCTCTAGATGTCACAAGTACACATACCACCAATGCCATCCTTACATCAAAATCTTCATATGCAGGACCACGACATATATGAGTAGTCACGAGATGATTATCCATAGTGCCTTAGAGATCTTGTAATGTACTGTTATGACATAGGGGTTTTGCACATGAGGCATGTCCCCGCACTTAACCTAGTTGAATTTCCATTACCTTGGACATGGGAAATGTTGGTAATGACAAAATTACAAATAATAAACAATGATTAATGCATAGGCCAAGCTTGGCTAAATTATAGAGCCATTAGAATAAAATTACATAGGTGAACCTTTTTACTAGCTAGGTAGTATGTGACCAACATTAGCCCCACTATGATCGAATCATGTCCACAATGTCATAAACTTAAGGCATTGACCTAGGTCATTTTTTGGTGACTCACGATGATGAAATTATGCATAATGACTGCTTCTACCACATGTATGTAAGAATGGATCCAAGAAAATGCCATTCCATGTACCATCATCATATCTCAACCATAACATCACTAGTACAGAGATCATATCGGGTTTGTCAAGATATTGAATTTGTTCAAGTTTTTCATTTTTTTCACTTTGCTGAAGTAAATATATTTATGTGAATATAAGAAGTATCATTTCCAAAAAAAATAAAAGAAAAGAAAAGGAGATATGTAGTTCAACCATGGAAAATGATACATACCTTTTTAATACAATGGAGAATGAAGGTGTAATGCTGATGCAATTGTACTCAGAGGTTTTTTTCGAAGGTGTTTTTGGATCTATCGATGGATGACATTGTCTCGTGGCTCTATAATTTTAAACTAAGCAACTAACAATTGTCAATAACATAGACCACAAGCACCGACTATCAAGAGTTGGTGCACAACTTTAGGCTCCTCCCATATCTTATCTGGCACAACAAATATATAGTTATGGCACCATCATAACAATAAGAACTATTAAGTTGCCAGCTGGCAAGGAATATGAAGAAAGATAGGATCAAAGATCCTTTAAGATATTAAATGGTGTACCTGTCTTTCTGCAAACATGATCATTGTGCCACCCTGTGGTTGTTGTCCTGTGTCTTTGTTGCCTCAAAATCTAGCAGGTCTTGTGAGGGTAGCTCACAACATAGGAGCTAGACCAAGGGACAACAATGAAGTGTGGCCTACTATAACCACAACCACAACCTCTTGCTCTTTTGTGGACTTTCACCACCTAGGAGGCTTATGTCTAGTAGGTCACCTAGAAAGATATGCTAAGAACAAGGGGTAAGGTGACAAGAAAGGCTTATTGAGGGCAACTCTTCCTAAGAATAAGGCTCAACAAGCATGATAGGGAAATTCACATCCTCTAATATGCCCCAATTAGGGCGCAATGTGATCTAGGGCTCAAGAAACAACAAGCCAAAAGCACCCACCTAGAATCACAAGGCCAAGAAAAGGCTTCCAAACAATGTATACTTTCAAACCATGGAATAAAAAGCCTTCAATAATCCCCAAGTTGAAGCCTAGGGAAAACTAGGGTTTTTCTAAGGCAAAATCTACCTAAGGAAAGAGGCTTTAGCCTTAATATGGATGAATTAGCCACCAAAAAGGAGTTGATTTTGAGGCAATCACCTATCCTTCAAGTGTTGAATCCTTCCAAGGGCCAACTTCAGCCCTAGTTGAAATTCGTGCCCTAGTCGTAGGTATTGACTTATCCTTGAGGGGCTTGTTGCCTCGAAATTTAGCAGGCCTTGGGGAGGGAACCCTACAAGGCTAAAACTAAACTAAGTGCTAGCAATGGGGTATTGACCCATTGTCTCCACAGCCAAAACCCCCTTCCCTTTACGAACTTTCACTGATGGGAGTGTTAGTTTTTGGTAGCATCGAAAGTTCTCTAGCCTTGAAAATTGGTGGAGAGGTTAAGGCACATGAGTTCTAAAGAACCGAGAAACGGTTTGGTGAAATTCCACCGGGATTGTATTTTATTAAAATAATCAATATTTTTAATGGGGTTCCTAAGTGTAAACTTAGGGAAATTAAAATATTAATGGGTATTAATCAAAATATGGGTGAGAATGATCTAGAAGGCGGATCAAGTCATGTTTTAATCTTAGTCGTTGATTAGAGACTTAATCTCAGCCGTTGAAGACTCAACATGAAAAGTATAAAATTGAGGTTTGGGATTCATTCGAAAACACACACACACAGATTGAGGAAATCGATTTTCTGAGGTGAGAAGTTCTTAGGAGGAAAATCGATTGGGGAGATCTTGGAGCTAAGGGGTAGAGAGAATCTAGGAGGACTTTCCGGAGAATATAGAACAAAGAGCTTGCAAAGAGGCAGCGTAGTAGTCGGGAGAGATGATGCAAAAAAGCTTCTTGTCACGCAGAATCAAGACTGCTGGAACAACCGAAACTGCCTGGAATTGCCAGAATTGCCAGAACAGCCGAGAGAGCTAACGCAGAAAAGCTGTTTGTCATGTAGAATCTAGAACTGCTAGAACAATCGAAATTGCCAGAACTGTCGTGAACTGCCGGAACAGCTGGGAGAGCTGACGCAGAGGGCATAGAAGGTGACACAGAGCTGATGCAGAGACAAAACAGAAATAACCGAGGTTAGTTAGTCTTGTGCCAGATCAGCCGCAATTTTGTCGGGTGAAGTGAGGTAAAAATCACTCAGATTTTCTGCCGGTATTTTCTCTGCAGAAGAAGTGTTTACCACCTGTGATAGCCCTTGCAATGCCAAAGCCTGTAGAAGTGGAGTACCCCCTCCACGCATGTCCCGTCCCTTGACTCTCCCCGTCCCATTTCTCTGCTCTTCCCCCGTAACCCTCCCTGCATCCCGCAGCGCTCCCGTCCTGTCCCTCTGCTCTCCCTGCAGCTCGCAGCACTCCCGTCCCATCCCGTCCCTCTCCCCGCAGCCCGCAGCTCCCTCCCTCGTGACCCTCTCCGTCCCATTGCTCTTTCTCGTCCCGTCCCTCGGCTCTCCCCTCAGCCCGCACTCTCTCCTGTCCCGTCCCGTCCCTCGGATCTCCCCTCAGCTCGCACTCTCTCCCGTCCCGTCCCGTCCCTCTGTCTCCTGCAGCTCCCTCCCCTGTAATCTCCCCCGTAACCCTCCTGTCCCCCTGCGCTCTTCCGTCCCGTCCCTCTACTCTCCCCGCAGCCCTCCCATAATCCCTCTCCCGAAGTCCTGTAAAACTCCCGCAGTCCTCCTGCAGCCACAGAACCCCCGTCCACAGATCCGTCCCGTTGTCCATCCACAATCCTTAAACCTCGTCCTTAGCTTGTCTCGGAATTCGATTTAGTTACCTGTACTGAGTGCAGCGGGGAGCTCATAGGCTGCAGACAGCCACCATGTCAGAACAACATCACAAGAAAGACCCTGGGGAAGCGGAAATGCCAGATTTCAACGACAGAGGTCCGCTGAAATATCTACAAGAGTGCCACAATAAAGATGCGAACGTATACAACCCCACCGATATTGCATTGGAAATTGATTTTACTTTCTGGACATCCCAAATTAAACACATAATGAGGAAAATGGAACACCTAGAGGCAGAAAATTGTGCACTGCGAGCCGACATCGGTACTTTATCAAACAGAGTTCTATCGGTTGAGGAAGACAATGCACTTATCAGAAAAGCACTGCAAGAATATCGAGAACAACGTGCGGGGCAGAATTCCGACGAGACCTTACAGGCAGAGATTAGAGATCTTAAAAGTAAATAGGAGGAAATCAGGTCCCCAACACATGTCTCTTAAACGAGAAATGGATTCGCATATCAACACATGGGCACAGGTGGCCAAAGGAAAGGACAAGGCTCCCCCGCTCATAGCAGTGGAGGAAGTGGTACAGGCAAATTTGCTGGAGGAAAGAACCCGAAGAGCAAGAGAATTAAATCTTAAAGTAAGAGGACTCCCTACACCACCCCCCCTGCAGACCCAATGGAACTGGGGAACAAATTTATACGTGACACTCTTGATATACCAGACGTAACTTTGGACAAAGCATGGATCGGGCAGGACTCTACCCTCTTCCTCAGATTCCGTGACTCCTCGGATAGACTTCGGGTACTCCGAGCCAAGCGAAAACTATTTTCTCTTCCGAATAAAGTGTTTTTGGATGAAGACCTCACAAGAGCTCAAGTAGTTGAACTGAAACAAGCCAGGGAACAGGTGGCAGCAGCAAGACAGGCAGGGAAATGGGCAGTGATATAGAAATCTTCGGGCAGTTATTCGAGACACCTTTCCCCCAGGATGGGTCCCCCGTTCAGGTACCAAATGATGGGCCCGAGCGGAGAGGAGACAAGGCACGGATCTCTCGGTTCACTGTTGGAATGGCAATGGCTCCTTCTGGTCCTCACCAGGACTACTTTATGAAGCCCTTAGCTCAGCAGACATTCTCCTGGTTTCCGAGACTCATGCGAGCCCAGTCCGTCCTCTCCCTGACATTATAGGATACCAGTGGACCGCAGTTTGCAGACAAGAGACACGAAGTTCAGGAGGTGTCAGGGGATCAGGGGGGGTTGCTTGCCTTGTCCGTGATAACCTCAGGAGTAGAGTATCAGTAGTCGCAATCGATGAGCATGCCAGGTTCCTGTGGATTCAGATCAGAGCCAGAACATCACTGCCGAGAGACATGTATGTCGCAGTCTGTTACTTCCTGCCTATCTCGTCCCCCTACGCGATTCACAATAGCTCAGACGGAGATCCTTTTACAGACCTGTACTCTGACATCACCAGGTTTTCGGTAGTAGGGGACGTCATTCTCATGGGGGATTTCAATGCCCGGACCAAAGACCTCCAGACCCCTATACACGACAGGACAGAAGATATATTTTGCATTCGGGGGATTGACCCGACCACGATCGGCATGCACCGGACCTCCGAGGATCACTTAGGACCCACCACAACCTATGGGAGATATCTGCTACAGTTGGGAGAATATCATGAGCTGGTAATTCTGAATGGTCTGCCTTGTTTCCCATCTTCGCACTTCTTTACCTGCAGACCTTTTGGAGGCGGGGCAAGTGTGGTTGACTATGCTATTGCAAACCCAAATCTCCTTCCTTACATCAAAAATTTCTCGATCACCCCCATCCCTCTCGTAG
Source organism: Pinus taeda (assembly GCA_000404065.3). Taxonomy (NCBI): domain Eukaryota; kingdom Viridiplantae; phylum Streptophyta; class Pinopsida; order Pinales; family Pinaceae; genus Pinus; species Pinus taeda. Next base: position 85,041 of record APFE030300615.1, on the reverse strand, counting down.
ACCACGCACTCCTCTCGCTCTCTCTGCAGTTTGATTTCCCGAGTCCACCCCCTACTCTTCCCCGCAACCCTCCCAGAACCACCTTCCGTTTTGAGGAGGGTGACCCTGACCTCTTCTCCTCTATCCTTAGACAGACGCTCCCATCGAAGTCTCAATTCACCTCTCTCAGCTTCGCCAATGAAAAATATCAGTGCCTCTCATATGCAATCTGGAAAGCTGCGCCCCAATCCTTCTCCTTCTCCACTCGTTCAGCCACCATCTCCCGCAAACCGGGAAAGTGCCCTATGAACAACTGGTATGACCAGGAATGCAAGTCTATGCACCAGACCTCCAGCACGCCATTCATAACTCTTTACCAATGTACCCAGACCTTTGTTCAGCTTATCGTTGCCTCCTTTGCCGCAAGAAGCGCCTTTTCATTGCCCATAGGAGACAGGCTCTCTCTATTCTCCTCCTGCGCTCCCCTAAAGATTTCTGGGGGACCATCCTTTCCCGGCACTCGCCTACCCCTATCGACCTTGATCCTGCCTCAATGTTCTCTCACACCTCCCGACTGTATGACATCCCTGGGCAGCCTCTGATTCAAGTTACTTCCCCCCCACCTCCTGCCACCTCTTCTCCGACAAAGATATCAGAGAGGCAATATGGACAATGAACAGCAGCAGGGCCGCAGACGAAGAGGGCTTCCAGGCAGAGTTCTTCAAGCATGGACTTCGCCCCCTAGTAGGATATCTGGTGGACCTTTTCAACCAGGTGGTTCGAGATGGATTTCCGGATAGTTGGTCACACCACATTATCTACTCAATCCACAAGTCAGGGCCTACTTCCGACCCCAACAACTATAGGACAATCATGGTTGGGCACACATTCTCCAAGTTATATGCCACAGCACTCCACAGGAAACTCTCCCATTTCCTTGAGCAGAGACAAATCAGAGCCAAGGGCCAAGCAGGTTCCCGCCTAGGGTACCAGACGATCAACCACATCCTTACTCTTCGAGCAGTGATCGAGGAGGCCAGGCATCGATCTTCTAAAGTATACTGCTGCTTTGTAGACTTCCAGAAGGCCTTTGACTCAGTCCCGAGGGAAGATCTTTTCCAGAGGCTAAGAGAGATTGGTATTTCCTCGACTCTCCTAAATGCTATCATGCGCCTCTATGAGGCCGTCCTTGGTCATCTTCGCACAGTCGGAGGAATGTCAGATTTTATCCGAAGCACCATTGGAGTCAAGCAAGGATGCCCCCTTTCTCCTACTTTGTACAGGATCTATATTGATGAGCTTGAGTCCTTCCTCCGGGAACATATTTAGGATACAGATAGATGTCTTCTTAACCAGGTCCTAATCCCCATCCTTCTTTTTGCAGACGATATTGTCCTCATTGCCTCCTCCCACGAAGGCCTTCAGAGACAGCGGAATGCACTCACAGCCTTTTGTGACCGGAGGCATCTAACTGTAAATTTGGGCAAAACCAAAGTGATTATCTTCAATGGAGTCAAGAAAACTACAGATTTCCACTTCCTATTTAAAGGTGAAGAGATCGAGATTGTCAGCACCTATACATATTTGGGAGTTCAGTTTTCAGCGCCTCGCTTCAGCATGTGGCCAGCCCTTCAGCCTCGGATCAACAAAGGGTATGGCTCCCTAGCCCTTCTGGAGAGACAGTGTTTCCGGCACCATTTCCAGGACATCTCGTCCAAAATGAGTATCATGAATACCTTGATTCGCCCCACAGTGCTTTACGGCTCAGAGATTTGGGGCCCCTCTTTCTTAGAATCAGATTGGGCTTCAGTGGAGCGAGTCCAGACCTTACTTCTGTGCCGTTTCATTAGGTGCAAGCAGACAGTTCCTCAGCACATCATTCTAGCCGAGTTCGGGGCACAACCTTTCCGCCTAGAGGTGATGTTCAGACTAGTATCACTCCTGCACAGACTCCGCGGCCTAGCAGACACGAGGGAGGGTCGTGACAGATACCCATATTTAGCATATCGCTCCTCAGAGAACATCGCCCGTATACAGACATGCCGATCTAAATGTTGGTACACCGGTGTGACAGAGATTCTGGAGGCTTCCGAAATCCAGATTGAACATCTCCCTCCTTTTCAATATTCTCTGAATGCTCCAGGCCACCTCCTTCCAAATCAGCAAGAGCTGAATAAAATCATTAAGGAAGATATTTACAGATGTTACATTCAGATTACATGGACCAATCCTCCCAATGGGTTGCACCCTAAAATGGCCTTCTACGTGGAACATTGCTTGGAGATTAGGGATGGGCTCATCATCAGACCCCAGTACACGTTCCAGCATTGGATGCATGCCCTTAGAATCCCCCTCGGGCAGCTCAGAGTTGGATCTCACAGACTCCGGGTGGAGACAGACCACCACATTGATAGGGTAGATAGGATCTGCTAGTTATGTCACTTACAGGAGATAGAGACAGAGACACATTTCATCTTCGGATGCCTTGCGTACTACGAGATCCGGGGCCGTTTCCATTGTCTCTTCAGGTCCTCTCAGACCCTGTCCAGCTTCCTCATATATGTTGACCCGAGATGCCTAGCACTTTATCTCCAGGAGGCCTTCAGATTTCGGGCCCGTTTCCTTCAGCCCCCTGCCAGATCAAACACCACATAGAAGATCACGGACTTCTTTAAAGTGCTACCTTCAGCTCGGGGCACCAAGAGAACCATTGACCGACCCACAGACATTGAGACCAGATCAGTGTGGCCCTGGGGGGGCCGACCCACCAAACTGTACCAGAGATCCAGGACCGGTTCCACCCTTGGGAGGCGCCTTAGAACCTCCAGGCAGCATCAACGACAACCCAGTATGCCCACAAGACAGCAGACTTTAACGAACTTCTCTCAGTTTTCTTCTCTCGACCTCGGATGTTAGGAGTAGGGGCCAGACAAGGGGCTCCCCCCCTTATTCTTCCTCTTCTTCTCCTTTGTTCCGAAGCCATGAGATTCTTGCTTCTTCATTTACAGTTTAGATGTATTTTCTGCTTTTTATAGAAATGTTAAAGGGGACCGCTTGGTCCACTGACTTGCATGATGCAATCATTATAATCGACAGTCTTGTTGACCTATTATGGTCATTTGTTGGACATTAATAAAATTATCTTATCTTATCTTATCTGTAAAGGATTGTTAGATGAGCATCCTAGATTTGTATTCAGATATTTCTCTTGCATAATAATAAACCCTCAGAATTGCTGTACTAGTTTTCTCGCATTGGGTTTTTTCGAGGACTATTGTGTCCAAAAATAAGTGTGCCCTATGTATCTTGTTCTTTGCTTTGTTTTTTGTTTCATGAGATCAAATATTTAATTATTGTAGGTTGCAGAAGTAATTTGCTTCAGTATTCAGAAGAATAACTTGGTTAATATTAAAAATCAAGTAGGTGAAGTAGATTCAGATTTGTTGCAGTAGGGGTTCCTTCGAGTGTAGGAATTTTCACATGATATCAGAGCTTTGATTTTGAAACAGGAAGAGCAGATCAAGTTCTGAGCAATGAGGCTGAAAGTTGCACTTGGTAGCAATTTGAATCCCCTTGAAGGGATTGCGCAGTCCTTGCCAAGAAGCAGATCTGAGGAAATCTCTCTCTGAGTGAGACGACAAAGAGGTACAATTTCCAGTTCGTGAGTTTGCAGAGGCAGAGGGAGTGATGTAGAGCCTCAGTGCAGTGCTTGAAGGGAGCAGTTTCTGCCGGGGTAGAAATCTGCTGGAAAAGAACAAAGACACATAGAAGGGGAATTTTCTCCTCAGAGAACTTTTCGCAAGAAAGTTCGAATTTCTCACTTGCTGAGCAGCTGAGTAGTGCTAAGCAGTGACTAGAGGAGTCAGTTCGATAGTTGGGTGAGATGGCATCACATGGGCTTAGAGAGTAGGATAGGTCGGAAGGAGCTTCCAACTATGTCATATGGAAGACCATAATTCTAGCTGTTTTGGAGGAATATGATCTCGAGGCCTACGTCAAAAGTGTTGTAGTTGTTCATGCTGACAACAATCAAAAGAAGAAGTACAAGGTCAAGCAGGGGAAGGCAAAGAGGCTCATTCTCGATGGACTTTGAGATCATGTGGTCTCACACTTGCAGGGCAAGGATAAAACCCGAGAGATGTGGGAGGCCTTGTCTTCTTTGTATGAAGGCTCTTCCGAACAACGAAATATGTATTTAGAGCAGAAGTTGCAGCGAACTTTGATGCAGAAAGGAAAAGGGATGAATCTCTATCTTCAATGTCTTTAAGACACTAGAGACTAGCTTGCTGCAGTGGAGTCCACTCCTTAGCCAACCACGATGGTGAGGATAGCCGTGAATGGAGTCTCGGATGAATGGCAAGTTTTCGTCCAAAGCATATTGGGCAAGGAAAAACTACCTTCATGGTAGGAGATGTGGGTGGTTCTTCAATAGAAGGAGTTAAGGAGGGGCCTAGTGAAGGTCAACCTCAATGGTAGCAGTGGGAGTGACACAAAGATGAAGGAGGAGGAGGAAAACACAACTCTAGCATCGAAAGGACAACATAAACAGAAGCTGAAGAAGGACATTTCAAAGGTGAAATGTTTCAGATGTGGCGAGATGGGTCACTTTGCATCTCAGTGTCCTTTGAAGCAAAAGGATAAGGACAAGAAGCATGATCCAAAGGTTGCAGCCACGAAGATAGACGAGGAAGGCATCTCTAGGAGGGAGATGCGGCGATATTGAGCTGTAGTCGGGAGGACTACATGTGGGTAGGATCCTTGAGGAGTCCACCTCTTGGATTGATTGCTTGCTACGGGAGCCCAAGATTCAGCAGCAACGAGATGAATTTACTGTTAGATGATGCAATGAATTATTTGGAGGACAAATGTAGTAGTTGGGAACTAGAGACTGATCAACGCAGAGCAAGGTTGGCAACAATGCAGGAGTCAACGCCAATGCAGAAGATTCAGAGGGCCAAAATCAGCGGTAGTCAGACTCTAATATTCATTGTATTATGTTGAATGCAATTGAGTTCAACTGATTTTTGATGCTTTTCAGTTGCTTCTCTCAGCAACTGAGTTGTAGTACGAATGCAGTGTTAGCAGTGGCAGTGCTAGCAGCATAGCAGATGCAACATTTGAGAGGGAGCTGTAATACAGATGCAACAGTGGCAGTGTCATGGGCAGCAGTACAATAGCAGCAG